>JABASH010001038.1:0-30111 GCA_019776445.1 Tomocerus maximus
GGCATTCGGTTGTTGCTATGCCACATCAGCACTTCGTATTTTTCGAGCATCGTACCAGTTAGAGTTGAAAGGTATAGTAATAATTAATTTTTCTATACGCTAGTTGTATGTGTGCCATACGGTGGTAGAAGGTGGAGGTTCCGCACTACATGCATAAGTTTCTGCGTACAAATACAAAGGTCACAAATGAGCATTCAAACAAATCCTTTACGATTTTATATATAAGGATAATATTCAGGCATTTAATCATCACATGTAGTGGCAAACGACTCGTTAAAAAGACCGGAGTTTTGGTTGAGCTTTTAGATGGTCCCTACTTAATGTCGAATTTACGTCTTTTGTTTGTAGCCTCCAACAATGTGCAATAACTCTTGTCTACTTATTGGCGATGATATATTTTATGGCTGACTGAGCGACATCCATGCCTGAGGATAGTTGTCTGTAGGGTGCACCGACTATGGGGTTCGGGTACAGATGCTGAAGACATCGGATGCGACACGGCTCAAAAATACGTCGGGACACATCATTGCGCTTCCTTTTTGACTCGTGCCCCTTGGTACCCCTTGGTATATCTGCCAATGCCAATCTGCCTCTGTGTTATCTCCGTTCCGATTTTCATCAAGTTGTCTCATATTTCTCTGCACATCTTCGTGGCGGCTAATGCCAATTTTAAGNTCAAGTTGTCTCATATTTCTCTGCACATCTTCGTGGCGGCTAATGCCAATTTTAAGTAGAAGAGCAGGCAGACTCAGCAGAGCACACGAGAACGAGACCTTTCCCACAGCTCAAGGATAAGGATAGCACAGAAAGGTATTATCAAAGGCATTTAAATATCTATCTACGTTAATCAGGTTGCCGGTAACCTATTGTGTGAGTCTTGCTGGAAGCAGTAAAATAAAATATGATGTACTGAACTATTTTAGCTCATTTATCAGAAAAGTAGTGACCACTCCGGATCTGTTCGTAAAACAATTCTTCTCCTTCTTGTTACTGAAAGGGATTCGACCGAATCGAAGTGGTTTTTGTTCAAATTCGGACATCTAATCAACAATAATAAAATGGTAAGGCTAATCTTGATCTTATTTAAAATTTGATGAAATGATCTGCTCAAAGTCTTACTTTAACTTTTCCTTGGTTTACGTTTCCAAATTGGTTGTTACATTACATAATCAATTATGGGGATGGAACTTTTAATTTTTTTAACCCAGGTTTGTTATTAGAAAATTATTTTTGATTTTTAATGTTGGAATGTAGATTATTAATAAGCACAGAACAGAACCGACTTAATAAAATGGGTAGATGTTCGTTTTTCATAGTTGATTGATAGTGTCTCTATTATTATATTGTTAAACTAATTTGTCTTACAGTCAATATTAGTCAAGATCTCTAAGACTTATTCTTATTATTTCATTGTCATTTCATAATAATAGTCAAGAACAATTACATTATTTTCTAGCTTATATCTTTTCATTATTGATTGTGGCTCATTGACATAAAAAAATGAATTTTAAATTTTTTATAAAAAAATATCTATACATCGGAGTTAATTGTTGCTCCTAAATGTCATTTTTACGGTATTGTATTTTATAAACTTTTTTAGAGTTTCAACGAAGCAGCTGAACAAGTCAAAAAGCTTAAGGGTACCCCTACCAATGAGGAACTTCTTGAAGTATATGGTCTCTTTAAGCAAGCAAGTGTCGGGGATGTAAATACCGGTAAGACTCTGCCTCTACTCTCACTTTTCCTACAATAATTTACCTATGTAGAGTAGGGTGAGAACGTAAGTAGAAAATATAAATAAATCAGAATGTTATTAAATTATCACTGAACTAATACTACTGATATCCAAACTTTGAACTTGCTCATGAAAGCGATCAAGATTGGATTGTGAGTTGACAATAATTTTAGCTAAGTTGATACTACACAAGGTCTCTAATCTCTATGTAGAAGAAGTGGAGGAATGCAAAAAAGAATTGAATTGATATGATATAATAAAAGGAGTTCCGATGTATAAAACAATCAAAGAAGAGATATAAAAGAAAATGATATAATATATATTTTTTTTGTTGTGGGCTACGGCCCTTTTATGAACAATAAACTATCTATATATTTTATCCCGAACTTCAGAAATATGGGAAAAAAATAAGTAATAAATAGTGGAATTTGATTATTTCATGATGTGAGTTTTGGTTTGAATAAAGTTTTTTTTAAATACTTATCCTAAAGCCATAAGCTCCGAATTCAGACTTCAGGGTACCATGTATTAGACAAATCCAATTTTAAGGCTTAAGCGTTTAATGGTGGGTGGTTACTGATAACTTGATTCGATTTTTAATGAATTTTTTGCTTGTCTGCTAGTTTCTAAAAGTCACTGATTTATGTTGTTCATACTCCAATGTACCTTTTTTGCGGTTGTTTGATTGAATATCTAATTGCACTAATTGGTAATAATAGTATGCCAAAACCTTGAAACTACTCCAGACTAGGCTTATCATAATCATAAAAATAGTTAACATTGCTTTGGTGGAGTGAATGATTAACATGTCTCTGTTTCAATTTCAGATCGACCAGGTATGCTTGACCTGAAAGGAAAGGCGAAGTGGGACGCTTGGGAAAAGAAGAAGGGTACCTCAAAAGAAGAGGCTGAAAAACAATATATTGATTTGGTGGCAACTCTTGTCACCAAATACGGTGCTAATTAACTAAATTATTTACTTTGAATAGAATTATGATTTCATCTGTAGACATGCTAAATTTATACTCAATTGACATCAATAAAGGTTCAAGGTGAAACTCTAATCATTTGTTGAACGAATTTTATCTTATTCCATTATTATTATCTCATACATTTATTTTCAAACAAATTACTCTTGCCTTAAAGCGTAGTCTTAGTCTGCTATCTGCATGTAGTAATAAAATAATCTTCGTACTATCACACAGGATAGCTAAACACTATCTATCAGCATTAGTCTATGATTAAATGTGCTATAAATGATAAATGTAATTAGTGCTAGTTGGTAAATATAATGACAGAAAGTTGACACCAATAAATAATTAGGGGTTATAAGAATCTGATAATTCTAATGATCAGTTAAGTATGCAAAGTTCGAATTGCTTTTGTGGTTCGTGTTCATGAATTAACTATTATAATATCTACTCTATAGATCTAAAAATTCTACTTGCTTCCATTCTTTGCCAACAGCTCTACTCCAACTAGTAATGTATTAAATAAGATTGCCTCCATGTAAATAATGGTGTCTATCTGCGTGGCCATTTTAATTCAACGGACTTGATTCGCCTTCTAGAAAATTGTGTTCCCTCAAGATTGCGCAACGAATTCCATCCAACATTTTTCACACATTTTTGTTTTTGATATTTGAATGTAATGCAGACCAAGCACTATAGGCGCAAAGGAATTGAGTTAGCTTATAATTTAGCATTGTATAAAACGAAGGTTTTTTCGCATCGAAATAAAAGTTATATACATTATACCCTGTATTATGTAGGGGCTTATTATGAGCCTTTAAGCCTAGCTTACATACAATGGAGTTCTAATGCATTTTTAAGTTTACTATATCCAAAGGTAAGTAAATCTCAGCCAAGTGTAACAGCAGTCAAATGAAGGTATCTAGTAAAATGATTTATTTTAGAGATATGCAGTCTTTACTACGTGGCTAATGCATTTACATGGTCATTTTACCAGAACTTCATTTTTTTGTTCTGAAAACCCTGCATACATCACTTGCAGGCAGAATTATATATAATAATATATTTAACTATAGATTATGTTGGTTGTAGTAGTGTAAACTTCAGATTATTTTACAACGTAGATTACTGCACAGTTTATGTAGTAAAGTAGTATTAAATATCTCAAAGATAGACATGAAGTCAGTCAGGTCAGGGTTTTATCCATTAAAACCACACTCGTCTTAAACTATTACACGTCTCTCTCAGTCAGCCTTATACTCACCATATTTATATATGTATGATTAGCATCATTATCATATTCTAAGTAGAGCAAAAATTATACTTTCCTTACTGACATAATAATATAATGAGCAAAGGCGAGACACTAAAGATTGAATTTTTGTTTTTGCCCAACTTGGCATGTGCTTGCACTGTTGTACTACATAGAGCATAATTTAATTAACTAAATACTATAAAATAAGTACTGAAAAATTCATTCTATGAATGATACACACGTGCATGTTAATAAAGATGCCTATATAAAACTGTAGTTAAATACTTACATACTCATACCTATTTTTACTACACTACACTTTATTATTATATGATACAAGTTTCACTTGCCATTGCGTTAACATTATTCACACAGCCTAGTAATGTCATGTCATATATAAGCTGAGATATGATAAACAGATAGCATTAAATTTGTGAGACAGACAGATTCTTGTGCCGGCAATGCTTAGGTAGCAGAGAAGCGGAATCAAAAATGCTGTGTAATGATTTTAATGGGATCGTAATCCCAAGTTTCATTAGTTTCTTTGCTCACACTACATCACAGGTAAGTTACTTAAGGTTATGCCATGCAAAATGCAGTTGCATGCTATCCTACAGATAATACTAGTACAAATGCAGTGCTAAACTAACAAACTTATCTAGTATAATAGAGTGAGAATGCCCTCAATAGATAAGCTCAAATTAGTTTCATGATCTAACTTATATAATGCATATGCTTAACCGTTCTACCGCAAACAGATAGTTCAAAGTTCAATTAGGTTGCAGTATTAAATATGCTTTACCTATATATTACGTGCTATTGTATACTCTGTTGTGAAGTTAGGTATATCAGACAGAACGGGAATACGTGTACCTACTTACACAATTCGCAAGGATTGCAGAAGTCACCAACACAATGGCCTTTCATTAGGTATTTATAATTTACGATCTGAAGATTGTACCTGCAATTATCTGATTAAGTATTATGTAATTGGCATTAGTTATAAAGAGAGTATTAAATACTAATACATATACACATAAATCGCTTTTATATAGAACTGGCAACATTTCGTAATGAGGAAAATTAAATTCGTCTGTGTACTCAGGAATACAGCGCTTGTATATATTTTTATCATTCATAACGTCTATACACACAGTAGACAGTTAGCAAAATATTTATGTAGTATGCACGCTCAATTAGGCACGGTAAAGAAATCAGCATTAATTGTAGCGAAATTGAACCACCACATCCCGATGGGTTGTGTAAAGCTGTAGATTCACTTTGCTCTGAAAATATTCAATCTCTCTTCAGAATTATAATCTTAATTGAAATAAATACATGAAGATACTAGTTATATTTTTTGTGCGAATCTGTTTATGGTATTAATAGTAGTGAGAGTGAGAGATTTTTACGAATTAAAATGAACTACCAGATTTCAACTAGATATTGGGAAAAATCCTGTGGTATCTGTAGCATGTAAAATAAGGTAAACTTAACTGATATTATGGGCAATTTACAAGTTTATGGCTTTACCAAGTAACGTCATACGAACAAACATAGCATCATCAAATAGATTAGCATAAGCATGTATATTACAAATGCACTGTACGTGATTGCAATTTTCATTTCACACAAGCTTTTCCTCTATCATCAATTTCAATGTACTTTGAGTCTTTACGTTGTACTTGATTTTATTAATCCTCCATATCCAACTCTTATCTAAATAACAGAATTTCTATATGTGATGCTTACGAATGGACGTAATATTATATTATTATTGTGGCATGATTTTCATTTTCTGAAAGATTTCCTGTATTTTCCAGAAGGATCTACTTCGTCAATTGGTATTACCTTATTGCTTCCATCCCGTTAATATAAGCTTGAGAAATAACATTCTTTTGTACCTTTTTACCTTGTTGCTGACCACAATAATGTACGCGTTTCTTTTATATGGTAAACAATAATATTATGCTGTTATAATTTTCTGTATTTATCCTCTTGAAACACTACACACAACTTGATCAGCTTGAGTGCAATTTCCTCTGCCCATATTTTTGCTGTCTCATGCATTGCACGGTTAGTTATTAGTGACCAATATGCATTCATCCATTAATGTCTTTATAATCTCAAAATCAATATAGCGTATTCAATAAATAATTCCTTCCTCTTTTCTCCTTAGAATTTTTTCTCAATATAGTATTCCCTACATGCACAATATATTGACTATAAAAATCCCATAAGATTCTTATTGCAAAACTCTATCAGAATGCATAAGTAAATAACTACCTAAATTTTACGTGCCATTCGCAAACGCGATTCGCGATACAAGTACACAAATGCAATTTGCTGAAATTATCTTTTTATTAATTCATAATTTAATTAATAAAAGCAACCTATTGTGGTTATATGCAGTTTTATGGAAATTTACGAGTTGAAGCTGATCAAATGCCAAGTGAATGCTATAGTAAACTAGGTACCAAGAGTTTTATATGAGTTGTAAAAGAAATTGATAGTCAGTATAATATTAATGGTAAATAAAGTGTTCGTGCTTATTACTTACTTAGGTAAAAGTTAATGGTATATATAAGCAATAAATGGTTTCCCGGAAACGTTACTTTTTTTAACAAAATTGTCTTACTGCCTCCCATTTCAGGTAAGTAGATAGTGTATTACGTTAGGTGACTGTAGTGGTGTCTGCTAATGTCTCTTTGTGAAGTCCAGTCACTTCACAGTGCACGTAATGGCACTTGTGCATTATTAACATATTGACATAGACAGATACACACTTGTTACAAATGTGACACTTCCTATCGTTTTATAGGATTTTTTCTAGATGTCAATTATACATCATTTAACGTAAAAGATTGTTATGTACAGTTTGTAGTTTACAGTAGACAGTGAATATTAGCATAAGTACTCAAAGGACATTACTTATGTATAATTTTCTGTAGATAAATCTTTTCTTTTATAGGCTCTTTGAAGAAATTTTATTACGTAGATTTACGTGTTACTGTGTTACGAACAGAGTTAAGGTACCCAACCCACGCACGTGTAATTAGCAATTAGCTACTCTCTCGTTAATAGCAGATTTTAAATGTCTCATTTCTTCTTGTTTTCCTAGTGAAGAGTGCCACGGTACATCAGTTCATTGGACTCAACTTATAGTTAAGTAATCTTGTCACTGTGCTGGGCTTTCAGATATTGTCATTGGTAGAGTTTGTTCAAAATGTAGAAAACATTATTATGACTTGTGCAATACGGTCAAAAAGTCTTCATTCTTCTCAAGCTATAGAATAAATATATCAAGTACATTGCTGAGTTCAGAATAGCTTTCCAGGTCATTGTCTACATTCTCAATGTATGTAAGGAGAGTTGCCTGTTATTTGCATCCTATTATTAAAATAGTTACAAAAGTATTATACCCTTGAACGATATAATACTTAAGTATACTTGGAAAATTCCTAAGGTCAAATCACATACGTATGCAATAGTAATAAATTTATTTATGAAAAGTAATGTTAGAATAAATAACATTCATTTATATATGTAGGCATTATTTACTTATATGTATTCAGTCTATTTCCCTTATCTATATACCCTGCACGGATTTATACATTGTATAGACAAGTTTGAATTGCTTATCACTTATCGGTCGAAGACTGATGCTATCAAATAGGATTTCAGCATTATGGACCATTACTATTGAAAATATCCATTAGTCAAAGAGATTGAACTTTTAGTATCCCACCGCAGCTTGCAAGTCGCAACTCATTCAGGGAAATATGGGTCACTAAATCGTTTATTGCTATTTGACGAACAGAAAGTATTGGCTCACCCTAGAGAACCTCTTCACGGATTTCAATCCATTTCATTTCACTCTAATAAAACCCATCATGCTTTCATAAGCACCTACTGCTTGCTACATCAGTACACTATGTAAATAAGTATATACTTGTGCTACGCAGGGATGAATAATAAATAATAAAACTGTTATAAAAATGATTGCTTATCTAACTGAAATCTTAAACTATGTAGGTACATGAGGACCTTTCTTAAATAAACAAGCCTTTCTATTTCGTAGCATGATGTCTCTTGATCTCGTAATAAATCTTAAAGCCAAATCTCGTGTAGAGTGTGGAGCAAGTAGAAAAGATGAAAGTGGAAAAGGAAAACTCGTGTATAGTATCTAGTGTTCTGCTGCATTACAATATATTTCGACAATATCTGACTGATCAAATAGTCTGCATGGCAAATCTTCTCTTGGGCTTGGAAAGGCATGGCCAGCAGCCTACGAGTCTGGGAATTCAAATGGAAGTCAAATCAATTGCAGATAAAAATCAGACCATACTTTGCTATGCAAAATGAAAATATGCAAGATTAAAACTGATAAACCATTTGCTTATGGCTAATTGTAAGAGGAAATTCCTATCACAATAAACTTTAACTCATAGAGTAGTACGTAAAAGCAGAGATTATTTTAGAAACATTTTACTGCTCACTTAAGTTTAAGTTTCTTAATTGTAATCGAAAGCACATGAAAGGTTGTGATTTAATCTTAAATCTTTTCCGTATCAAATATTGATTCAACCAACTGAACGATGTTTTCACATAATAACATCGTTTAATTTTGGAAGCACTTTTATAAATGAATCTATTGCAAATCTCATGTTTATTCACATTTTCACATTTACGATATGAACAATAATTTAATTGGAAAATCAATTTTTACCCCCAACAGTTTTGTATGCATTATTTTCTGGGGACAAGAATTTAACAGATGTTGATTAATAAAATCAATTTTTTAATGTTTGTACCAAATGTGTCAGTCAACAAACGTACCTATAGCCTAACCAACCTAGTTGCAAACTAGAATCAAAACACCTATATTACATTCCCCTAATAACATTTTTCTCAAATGATTTTATTAAACTCAACTGTGTCAACCCTAAAATATACAATGGGAAGCGGCACCAGAAACAATTGCTAAAGATGTAATTCCATCCTTAAGTAATTTCATATGTAATTTCTCTGACCACAGTCTGAGGAAGGTCCAACGTTTGAGATATTGCAATAACAAGTATGCAACATAATATCTGCATAATATTCTTGCATGTGCAACAGAATGAAAGATATGTATCTGAATCGAAGTGAATATAGGAAGTAAAGCGATCCGATTCATAAATATTCAATATATTTTGTAGCTTTTTGTCTTTCATAGTCATTTGAAGTCATGAATCATCTTCAGGGCATGCATTCTTTGATTCGCTGACCTGCCTACCTTCACGGCTGCGGCTTCGCAATAAAATTAAATGATATGATCACGAAAAATATCTGCTAACACAGCAAGCCATTATATTGCGAATAAACACTTGAAATAGCAACACTATAGATTGGATGCCTATACATATTGCCTTGCATTGCAGGACATAGGAACTAAACAGCATGCTGCTTTTCACGCTAGGTCGATTGATTTCCAATTCATTAGTCACTCCATTCTTAGCGCAAAGGACTTTCGGAAGATAAAATTAATTTATAATTGATGCTCCCAATCAATTTGCTCCATTTATATTGCATGACAAAATAAGAATCCTTTCTGCTTAGCATATTATTGTTCCTTTTACATAATGAAGTGAGCATGAGAATAGATTAGCATTATACAAAGGCATCTTTTTGAGTGCACTTGCGATATCACGGGATGTAACTAGTAATTGTATGCATATTTATTATCCTTTGTTTTTGTAACTGACATAAAGTTAGTGTTATATAAAGTGACTAATATTACGTAATAAAAATGGCTTAATAGATCTATTAATAAGAATAAACTGTTTTCGAAAGACATGACTCAATTCTCTTTTGTTTATGTTTAGAAAATTCCCTAGTGGATCTGACAATATAAAATACAGTGCACTTGACTGTTATCATTTCCTTATTATTTTGTTTGACTGAATTGTTGCGCTGTCAGCGTCTTTGGTTCAGAAAAATGTAGAAGTAAGCAAAGCAATTGCTGTTACAACACCAAGAATGGACACGACTTTTTATTGAAAAATTAGAGAGGGTTAAGATACTTGTATCAGAATAGGTACACCAGATAAATTCCATTCTCCCCTGTCTGTCAGCTATTCTTTGTGATTTAGACCTTATCAAATACAACTTACTGTACTGTGTAATAAAAGTCTGAGATTATCTTGAGCAAAGAACAAGACGCATTCAAAGAGAGCTGCAGTGTTTTGGAAAAATGTAACTTGACTATTGACTAAAGTATAACAGATTGTGTACTAATTACTAAATCCAAAACATTTGTGTTATAAGAAAAGACTAAATAGGAATTTCCACCTAAAGTGTTAAATATTGTTCTTCCATTAGCACATCCATGATATAAGCCATAGAAAGATTTGGTATTCTGGTATTTATCACGTTGTGGAGTGACGTCAGGTGGCCTGGCCATGGCCTTTGGCTTACCATCTTTTGTTGATATACTATGGTACTGATATTTATTGTATGGCAGTCCCATTGTCAGCTTAAGTGTCTGACAAATTCTAGCAATCACATTAAGACAACAACTTAACCTTTCCTTAAACAAGAACTGTTGCACCTTTTGATCATTCCTGAGATGCAGCTCAGTATTTGTTTAGGGTGTAGTGTGGAAGATGCTGGGAATTCCTAAAGATATTTCTATCCTTTCATGCTTAGATATAAAATAATAAGAGTCTAAGCTTCCTCACAAAGGAAATAAAGATATTGTTACGTAAGAATATCTCTTAGTTCCTTACAATAGATTGTATTATGGTACATACAAGATAGCAGTATTTGTCTTTTTGTACAGAGATATTTTAAACACCCTGCGAGACTCCGCACTCAGGCTGTGATCGACCCTGTGGAAAACAAGGAGGGACGGAGAAGAAAATAAGGTAAGGTACATAATCGGGACAGGTCGACAGCCTTCCAAATCAAGTCTACATACGCAGGTAGTCGTTGAGCCAAGTGGAGTCAAATAAATCTACAACTTCACAAAAGTAATTCCCTTCAAATTCAGAATTAGAATATTCAAGGCTGTTTTCTGTTGATTTGAGCTTTTCAGGTGAATACAGCACAGAAGTTAACACGACGAGTTTCCATTGAATCATAAACAAGTTTGCATCTTGCCTACTCGAAATTTTTCTCCATGACGGATTGTGTTGTGATGTCAGTGAGAGGTAAGGACGTTTACATTATTGTTATCATTACTATGTCTCTGTTCATAAGTACCTCCATTACGCACGTAACCTACACCTGCACTAAATGTTACTTGCAATGTTACATTTACAAAAAATTATTTCTCTTTTCTCTAAAGGTATCTTCACAGTATTACGTGATATGTATGCAGTCATTAGATTAGATCATCTCAATAGTGAAGAAGATTAAATAGATTAGTCATCCTCGCCAATTTCGTTTTTTGCTCAGGGTAAGCTATAGTACAGTTACATACAATTGAATATAATATAGTTGAATCAAACATTTTACTGTGCTACCTCAATCGTTTTGTAATTGCTGTATTTACTGTACACATGGCCTATAATAATGTCTGAACGTGTAGACATAATTACACTTTAGAATTACAGATTGTCACTACTACTTAACTGAAGTTTAAAGATTTATAGTCTCGAACAGAAGCTACGAATTACAATGATAGATTCATACATCACGATTAACATTAAATTACAGATGTAATTACATTACTGAATAGATAACTGCTTTGCTTGCTGTGATGTAAATAGGTATTGAAATTGTATAATTCTTGAAATAGTGAGCAAAGTACTTTTCTCGAAAAGAAAGAGAGAGGAAATACCGTTGGGAATTGCAAGTAATATATTTCCAATCACCTAATGGACTATTCTTAACAATAAGCATAATATTATACACTTACATAAGTAGACACTTTGCCTTTCCTTGGATTTGGTGTTGTACACCATTTTATATCTGTCTATATCAACACATGTTTAGATATTGTATTGTGAATCGGCACAGTTTACTCTCAATCTTGCTGATTCATAAACGGTTAGTGCAGCATAAAAGATCATTCATTATAGAGTAGAGAGCTATTAGGGCAGATTTGTTGAAACCTTGTAAGCAAATGAAAAGGGTTTAGCAAATTTCACCCAAACTACGTAATTTATACAAAAGACTAATTCCTCTGAGATTTGATTCGTTCATCTTATGACAAGAGATTCCGCAACAGCTGCGATGTGTTCAGTCTGATAAATAGAATACAATGAGCGTTCTTTCGTGCAAGCAAATTCGCATCTCAACAATCACTAACTCATTATTATGACGAAGCATTGTTGTCTTCGGCTCTCTTGTATCATTTCTCTGCTTAGTATGTTTACTTGAATTCAGATAGGGAATTTATTTAAGAAAGGCAAATCTGACAATGAACATTTACACTTAAACACTTCTATATGCGCTAACACAAATGCTAATCTTAATGACAGTGATACAGGGTAAATTTACATTTAAACATATGCATTGGGGTTTCATTTACTCGGCCACTATTTGGCATGCCTCTTAGTACATCTGTGGTAGCTATGATGCGAATTCTGACTATCTGTTTTAGAAACTCGTGCAGAGCATCCGGGATGTAGAACTTTGAACACAGTGAGTAGTTGTATGTATGGCAGAGAGCAATAGAGCAACTGTTGCAGATAGTCAATCGGAATATTTGTGAATGGTTAGATGAACTAATGAGAATAAAGATCATAATTTGTGTACATTCATATTTTAAATGACTTGAGGCGAGACAAGGCAGAACTTTGCAATCTCACACATAGCAATATTATCATCTGTACGTCCGTCCGGCTTCTTTCTCTAATGTTATGGTTTGTTTACGGAATCTAATGATTTCCTCTGCCTTGTTGTTTTGCTTGTCTTCAACTGGACTGGATGTGGAAGCGAAGATGTGCATGTGGTCTGCATTTAAAAGATGACGTATCGTTTATTCTCATCTGGGGCTACGATTCATTCTGTTGTTGTACATTGGATGAGCTACCTTTGCTTCTCCCTCCTCATAATAATCCAACTAATGGATGATTTCATTTAAAGGGTATTTACATACATACCTGTCTGCTGTATAGTAGTTGAAGAGATTAGTTTGCTCACTCACAAAGTAGGCATAGATAGCCCTTATTAGCATTATACTTTATATCCTATTTCATTTTTGCGTGTTATTACAACTACTATACTCACTAAAGGGTATGTTACACATAGTTAGCTTTTAAAGTTTGTCTTGCTATGTCATCTTTCTTTCTATTGCATTGTTGTAAGGACTCTGTGTGGGCCACCAGCTTTTGTCGCTCGTATTCTGCATGGCATACTGAACATTATTGTGTTATTCACACAGGTAAAGTAACAGACTTGTAATAATGAACACAGTTCAACAGAAAATGTTATTTCTATACTGTAGTTTGTGATTATAATAAGGATTTCTTCTGACTTGACTTGTAAAAAGTATTTGATCAGCGGGAGACTCTTTTTTTAGAATAATTGAACTTCACGTTAATACAATTACCATTTAACGGATCTTTATTTTATTAGACGGAGCAAGTTGACTTTTATGCTTCCCTTCTACATAGATTTATTAGACACAGTTGCAATCGTATGACTGCCAATGGAAGGTCCACTTTGTAATTACTTGAGACAACAAAATTGTAAAAGAAGGACTATTTTCTTGCTCTAGGTCGTTCGAAACAGTGAAAAAAATTTGTTCAGTGAAATAGTTTTATAGTAAATTCTAATCGTGTCTTCGGTAAGTGTCTTAAAAATAGTGTAGTACTACGATGGATATTTTGAGTGAAAAAAGATAGACATAAGTGGGTAGTGGAATGTTTATTTAATGACTTATTCTTTTTTGCTTCATTTCCTCAGGCCAGACTAGGCTTGATTAGTCATCACTCGTTTTCGTGTTCCTAAGTAAATACAAAAGCTGTCTTTTGTAACACAGACTAATGAATTCGTTCTATTCAGATGAAAGGCACTTTGGATTATGTAGCAAGGCAGAGGTAAGCTATGTAATGTAGTCGGAGGCTGGGTAATTCCATTCTGGACAATCTGTCTGTACTGGGTCACCTCAAGGAAAATACTCATTTTCATGTCAAGCATGCTTGGTAGTAGTCTATATCATCAGACAAGCGTCATGTAGCCAAGTCCAGAAGGGATTCGTAATCACCTTAGAATGGAAAACAAAATTTTTATTTGTTAGGTACTACAAGCTACACTTTCATTAGAGGTCAGGTCGGCTGGTACTTAGAGACGAGGCTACTCTAAAGAATAAAGAGTACAAATAATAGTTTGTTGAAGTGACAGCTTTTTAGGGAGGTACCTGAGGGCTATTGGTATTACCTGTGGAATATGGCAGTTCACCTTTTTGTAAGGGAAATTGATTGTGAACAGGTAGATTAGTTCTAGTGGTATTCTTCGGTTGCATTTACATCGTTTTATCTGCGGACGTACATGTACTTTGTTCTTCTTAACTTGTTTTGTTGTGTCGTGTGTGATAATCGTGTGTGTAAGCGTAATATATGATCATTTTGAGAGCTCTTTATAGTTTTTAGTGAGTCTTTAGCATATTAGACATGCCAAGAAGAGAACACAGTTAGAGTTGGAGAGTCCAAGCCGAAAGCATAATAATTTTCAGCCAGTAAAGGACCGGTTTGACAAAATAAAAGTGAAAAAAAATCCACAAGCTAAACCGACTAGCGACTGCTGTGCTGACTGCACACGTAAAGCACTTGTGTGAGCTCTTTTAGAGAATCTTTCTTATATTGGCTTGCAAGCAATTTTCATTGGGAGAATGGAAGTTGACTTCTCTTTCATTAGCATTTTTCTGTATTTCCTTAGATTCATTTTCATTCATTAGGTAAATTCCGTTGTAAACAGTCACAATTCAAAGAGATAACGAAATCATATTGGTTTTCTTCAAATTGACATTGGATTAGAATTGCATGGTTTTCTCCGACTCTCTCTCTCTCTATTCCGTAATTGAAGTCTTTTTTCTTGATTCTATTGCAGAAAAAGTGCATGAAGAAGATTACGAATCCAACGATAACAAAAAACAAAATTAAGGTTCGAACGAAAAGAGTGTTTCTAATTTAAAATTATATACATGTGCAAACAGACAGGTCTTACTATACTTATCTGTAGTGTGTGTAGTTGTATTCTGCCTGATAGCGGAATTTTCTATTTTCTTGTGTGGTTCAGCCTATTGTTTTCTTGGTGTCACTACCACTAATTGACATTGTTGTCGAGGATTCCAAACAGACGTCTTGACAAGTAAGTTGTCATTTTTACTCATTTCCGTATCCAAGAAGGTTGACATTTAAATAGCTGGACTATTCAAACTTCCTCTATTTCTACTTCTACTTGTCTCCAGTTCCTTTGTGCTAATTCAATACATCATTACCAATTTTCTGCCATTTTAACCTCTCGAACAAATGATGAGGTTACGTTACATCTATCTCCATTCACTAATCAGACCACAGCCTTTTGGCCAAAAACTACAATACAAGTGTAATGTGTAGGTTCTTTGTTTATATTGTGTTGTGGTGAGACAAAAAACGTCAGTAAGTGAATGATAGTAAATCTTTGTGCAAAAGGAAGAAATTATTGTGGTATGTCAATTATGTCTTCTAAACCAATTTGTCAAGTTAACCAGATTGAAAATTGTGAAAACTGACTAACTTAAATTCAGTTATTCTTTTCTGCATAATCATAAAATATGTCGTTAACATTATAGTGCATAGATGTACATTCCATATAAATTTGAAAGTATCTCAAGATAGTATTTAGGAATTAGGAACTTGTGCCTATACAAACAAACTCAACATAATAATATTATCTAACACTACAGACTATTCTACAGTAAAATTGATAATTAATTATTGTCCCTACGATAATTAGTAAATTATTGTATTTCGCATAGGATTGCGTAAGGAAATAGAGATTTTCCAATCCTATTGATAAATAAAATGGCAAAGGATTTGAAAGGTAGTGAATGTAGGTATTTTCTTAAGTACCTCCGGAGGACTGGAGGACATTGAACGCAGAGAGATAAATCACAATAATCAAGTCTGCCACACAATGGTTAATTAGTAAGTTTACGAAATGCGGTTTGAGCTTGTCAACTTTTCCTTTAGTTTCCCAGTAATCAAGAAGAGAAAAATTTAATAGCTATGTTCTTGCCTGCAAATATCACTCATAATAATATCTTCCTACTCATTCATACGTTCCCATCATGCATATTTTTCTTGATGTGTGACCCCCCTGAGTACTTATACATGAAAGTTTATGTATTTTCATTTATCGAGTTTTGATTCTGTGTGGCTACTCCTGCCAAATTGTTAATTACCCGATAATATATTATTTTAGTAGTAAACTACAGATATACTGAACCATACTGAACCATTGGAAGAATTGATGATGTACTAGGCTAGTCGAAGTTTGCAGTTGTATATAAGAGCGTGCCCAACCAATCCATTGCCAAATCGTGATCTTTTCTTTTTAAATCATCAATCAATATTCAATATGCTGACAGTGTAAAGTGTGAAAGCAATTTTGGATTGGAGTGTTAGCTTTTGCATTAAAGAATTATTAGAGATGGATTTTAATTTTTATATTGTTTGACCAACATTGTCTGTATAAAGGTGTAGTAGTGTAGACCATTATCTGCTGACTGTGAACTAATAATAATACATTACTAATACAGTCACACTTTTACATTGCTAATCACACAAGCGAAGCAGGACTATCAGTCGATTACATTATATTAAGTTTTATCTGTACTACATTATAAGCTGAGGGATTTCACCTTTTCTTATCCATTCACACAAGATTGTAATTGATTTTACAATTTTGATTCAACCTATATTAGTAGCTTACTTTACTTATTATTTTTGTTTACACGCTTTTTCTTTGTTATTGTTATGTAGTATGATATGATAGGGGAATGCATATGGTACAACAATGGAAAAGGCATGCCCAGCATGTATAATAATACTTATTACTTAGGAGTGGATAATGTGAGGTACTTAATGGCACAAGATTTTTGATTTTTATAACAAACGTCCGTATCAGCAATTTGCACTGAACTGGAATAAAATAATACAGAATACCTACTCATGAGTGGTATAACTTAATTGTAAGACATGACAGTTTGAGTCAGAACAATGCATTAGCCCCCCTTGTTTTGTCGTACCTGTTACATGCTTATGTTTGCTTATGATTCAACAGAAATAAATACATCACGGCCCTATTAGCTTTGATGATTACCTACTGCCAATAGACAGACACAACAGACAGACCTACAATAAATGAATTTTTCTAGAGCTAAACTATGCACTATATCAGGCAGTAGAACAGAAAAGTTAATAATTGCTTCGTAAGTGTGCCTTCCTTCCTAGCAGTAAAATACAATACAATAATAAACGAGTTTAGCGAGCCACTGAATGAGAAATTCTCAACCGATTAATCTTGTTATGATTTTTATCTGTTTGTGTGTCCATATACTAATATTATATCTGTATTAAGCTATCCATTATCTGTAAAGGTGCTAACAACGACAATGAGCTATATAGTTACACTATATACATGTATTGCTTTGTTTAGATGTAAGTATACTGCATCGTATGCATGTGTGTGTACGAAGTATCAACGGCATCGGCGATTTAAGTAAGGCAGAAAGGGAAAAGCTATTTTTTAACTTACTTTTGTGTAGAAAATAGACGTAACAGATAAGAATGTTAAGTAAACCTTTTCTATGTATTACTATGTGCCACTGGCACTTAAGTCAATTCTGTTGCCGTTATGTTATGCATTTAATGAGAGTAGGAAGCTTTTTTACTGTCGTATTCTGAGTGTAGATCATTATTACATTTCATTACAATAGAATTCCAATACATTACATATTCCGCACAAGCTTCATATGGTCTCTGATGTATACAAAGAGTTAAACACTTTGTTTGTTGCAGTTTACGTGATTACAGATAGAACTGTTTAATACAGTTTGTACAGTTTCAGTAGTAGTATCTTGAAAGGAGTCTATGGGTCTGAGTGAGTTTATTTTATCGAAGGAAGTTCATGTTAACACACATTTTTTGATAGAGTCTCAAGTCAGAGCAACAGACTCGCAATCTCTTTTGAGACAAGCCAGAGAGTCGACTCGCCCTACATACTTGCACTTATTATTAGTAAATAGTAAGATTACAAGACTCTTTTCCCGTCTTTGGTGTTTCATTAATCTATATTGACTTGTACTTGTGATAAACTGTTTATGTGTTTGAAAATGGGTTTCTTATCTTTGTAAGTGCCAATTTTTAGATAGCATTGAAACAGTGAACTTAAGTTTTGTAATAGAGCAGAAAATTGTGCTCTTAATGACCACTGAAAGCTGAATTTTTATAATTTCTAAATACGTAACTATTACAAAGATATAAATGAACTTTTTTGTTAATTTACAGTTGGAACATCTTTGGAGGACGGTTTATTAGGGAAGAACATGCAGCTCGTGACTCCGTAGCAATTATTTGCCGTAATTCTTCTTCGCTGCAAGAATTATCTGCCAAGTGAACTACCGACTACGGACGTAATGATGTTTTCTTAAGAATTTGATGTGCAAATCTGTCCCAGACACAATACAGTCGACGAGTGAACTGAAAAGCAATGCAAATTGCTTTAAAAAATTGAGGTTTTCAGTGAGAAATATCTGGTCACCAATATTTTAAGTACTGAATTCAGTGCGGGAAAAAATCATGACAGGTCTACTTACATTCAAGAGAACACCTCGCTGCTGTTTACCATTGTGCAATTAGTGGTTTAGTGTACACTAAAGTAGGCTTGGGTTGTTTGCATAAAAAGTGGGCTTTTACATTTTTCTGAAAGGATTGAGAAAAATAAAGCATTCACTTCGCAGTTGTAGAAAGAAACGAAAGGAGTGAGTGAAGTGATTTGTTACACATTCGGGTTTTGTTCGTTTTATCAGGTTAACGAGTCAATTATCCCGAATCTAAAGGACAGATCACGGAATTATAATGTGAGCAATTACTTGAAAGATATTGAAAATTGTGAGCCCACTAACCGTCAAAATGGTCCTAACCAGAAGAGAGTGAGTGAATTTTCGATAGTAAATTATAATATTATAGTGTTGCTGAAAGGCATAGATAGAAATCCTCAAGTGCATTGAAATGTGCATAAATTATATGTGTGATTACACTCTCCTTACATTAAAAACGCCCACAAAATTATTCTACAAGAAAGTTTACAGCAGTCAGTTAGTAGGACCTAATTGTAAGCAGGTAAACCAAAACCATTAACTATTAAATATGCAAATGACCTCCTGACACATGAGGTCTAACCTAAAGTCAAAGTGAAACCTCTCTACCAGACACAGTACAGTGTAGAATAATACACTTTAATCTCCTGGACTGGAACAAATCTGTTCATGATACACAAAGATGGGATTCACAGCATCCCCCAGACTTGATATTTGACATTGTAATAGCTTTATCGTCTAGTTTACATTCAGACAGGTAAATCTCACAGCACATAATTGGATAACTAAAAGGGATAACAAAAATGTCAGCAAACGCCAGTGGAAAAGTAGCAAAGAAAATTGCTTTGTTTGAAATTCGACCACCAGGCACAGAACAAAACTGTCGCCTGAAGAGAAAACATGCTATCCGTAGAAAACGCTACATTAGAGAGAGACGGAGTATTTCGAATGACAATTCTTATTTTCATCCTTCCCTCGACTCTACCATTGATAGTGACAACATTGAGAAAGTGTCCAGTGAATTTTCCGCATCGTGCAGTGCCCTCCAACTAATAGACGATGGCGGAAATTACAATAGATACAATAGGGACAAAGAAAATCACTCCAAGACAATCTCCAAGCTGCTAAGATCCTCTTCTCTTGATGACTTTATCAATCTCAGTCGTGATCGTGACAAGAAAAGTAATTACTTGCATTTAGTGGATATTAATATTGAAGATGATAACAGTACAAAGAACTTTAGTTTCAACGATGAAGAAGCAGAAAGTTTATACGAAAATGCCAAACCTGAAATACTCTCTGTAAGTGATCATTTCAAAGTCAATCGGCTCAATGACAAAAACAAAGAGATGACTACGAATACTCAAAGTGCAATAACTAATTACAACTACGACAGTGGAACGCATTCTCATTCTAATTCTCAGTTATCCAATTACAGTAGGGAATTTAAGGCTGAAAACTTTTACGAGAACATTGTACCCCGCTACCTCCTCACTGTTGATGGTTATAATCAACGTAGTAATCATCATGACATTCATGACGATAGCCACGAGAAGGAAAGCTCGAGCGTGAAACGTAAATCAGGACTGGAGATAATTCAAAGTTTAATGTTGTCAATGGGCGGACCGCCAAGAATTACCGGTTCTTCCGAAGATATTTACACAAATGCAACTTCTCTCTCTGAGTCTGATAGAATTAAGAGCAATAGCGACCCGGAAGCTGTTGGACGACTCGGAGACGAAGACGAACCGCTATATGAAGACTTGTATGATTACTACATGTCATCGTGTTGTAGTGACGGAAACTGTGAGACTTCTCTCACAAATGCCAACAATTACAACAATAATAACAAGAATGGTGCTACACACGATTCAACTACTGTCTGCTGTACAAATACTAAACCTATATTATGTCAACGTCAAACGAAGGCCATCATTCCTCCTACTAAAGTACTACTAGATATTTACTCCAAACACAAAAATGGTGAGTTAATCTTTATTTCATAACTAATGAGAAATAAGTACACAGATTGTTTATTTTATTTGCAACTCCTAGTTCCATTATATAAAATTGAATTTTATAATTACATAAACATTGATGCACAATAGAATGTTCATTGTATAAATACCTATGTTTAGACATGTAATATGAATGCACATAGCTGTGTAAAAAAAGATAGACAATAATGTAGACATATTGCCGTCTGTCACGACTTTGCATGACAGAGCCCTATTATTGCATTACGACGTATTATTTCCCTTAATTTGTTCATTTCTGACAAATCCATCAAAACTTAACAAGAAAGAAGGTATTATATGATTTTAGAGATAACATTCTTATTCATTTAATACAATAGCAACTTCCATATCACTACACAGCAATAATAGTTCACTGGCTTGTCTTTTTACTGAATACAATTATGGTGTGTTGATGGCATAGCATGAACATGAAGTACCTACAGGATAAAGGTAATCTTAAATGGGTAATAAAAATGATCATGTGTTCTGATGTTAATTGCTAATAGCTATTGCATACACTAGATTAGGAACATGGTGGTGATTATTATACCAGTAGATTAACAATTTATATGCAAATATTTTATTAATATACCCTAATTACATTTGCAATATTGCAACACCTGATAGTACACCAATAATTGGTACTAAGTCTGTGATTTGTAACACTCCTTATAATTGTGTTTGTGTTGTGTTAATGGAACATGTAGATAGCATATGAATACAGAGTAAAATGTGCGAATTAGTTTTCCTGTGAGAATTCCCATCTCTACGCTCTCTCGATAATTTATTTATCAAGAATGCAGAAAGAATGTGTTTATGAAGGTGTACATTATTTTTGATTAAATGTACACATACCAGGAGCACAGTGCATTATTACATTTTATAAGTCTGAATGAGGCTCTTAATAATAATAGGAAAATAGTTAGGTACGTATATACACAAAGAAATTCAGTCCGCTACACATTGAATGAATGACACAATAGGACATTAGGTTAGGTAGAACATGTATTATTATACTATTTTGTAGTCTTACTCAATACCTTGAGAATTAGCTATGGTTTAAGTTATATGTCCTATTCCTTATATAGTGTTATTATGTTTTGTTATTATGGACTACAGCAGTGTGGTTTGTAACGTACGTACTGCGTCCACATGATGCTGCTAGTTCTATTCGGCTTGGTTTTGGCTTGATGGTCTTGCGATTCCATATTTAGGTAAATTGCCCCTAGCAATTTAACGTTTCGTTCACTACTCTCTTATTCGTATGAAAAGCCTCAAACTGTGTATTAATATATTGAGTTTACTTAGATAGCCCTGATAGACGCTGAGTTGAGAGTCTTCATATCCTAAGCAGCATAATAATATTATAATACAAAAGCATGTTACAAAGATATTACAACTTTCACTTCTTATGGTGGTGAATGTGCTATTAGGATTTTGTGTCTATATAACTATTAAATTGAAGCTATAGATAAATATGGCACCTACTATACAATTACTAATACAGAGATGTGAATTGGAATTGAAGTGCTAGTGCACTTGGCTTACTATAGAGTTGGAATGCATAATGTTCATGTTGTTGTTATAAGTCTAGTGAGTTGCGTTAGCTATTTAGTTGCTGTATTGTGTGAGCGTGCTGAGTTAGTTGAATCTATCTACGTTATTTGTAATAAGACAAGAGCCGAGCCAACGTCCACCAAGGGGGACAAGCTAGGACATTGGCTACGGCTACAGGTTTACCTTATGTTAGTCAGATACAGCACCTCAACCCTTTACTTTTGTGTATTTACTATTTGCATTGCAATGCATGGACTGTGTCTATCTATAGACTGTTATATTATTGCAATGTAGGAGAGGAAACCAATCTGGTTATTACTTAATACACTGACTGCAGTGCACCTGGACTTGAGATACATAGTTGGCAGTAGTAGAGTAGTACAGAAGACTGAAACTTATTCGTCAACAATCTATAAGCAGTCCATTTAGAGCTTATAATATGCTCGAAGAGATGCATTAGTATATGCATCTGTTTTGTACGTGGGCAGAACAAAGATATAACATTACTTACCTTGCTCTGCCTCAGTATTACATTTACAGAGCAAGTGTGAGGTAGCTAGGAGAGACAGACTCGACTCTCTGTTTTAACTTAATACATTTGTATCGCCTTTCTGTGGGATTCAATGTAGGTCCCTAAATTAAAATTTGCTCTTTCTAAATCGACAGTTAGTGGAGTGTCACTATCGTGTGGAGGATAGGAAATTGTTCTAAATTCGCCAACGTGCGAGGAGTTTTCCGTCTGAACGTCTAGTTGAATGCAGTTCAACCCTTCATACATTCTGTGGGGATTGAATTGTTCAGTGTATTATAATAAGTGCCTGATACGGAAAAGTGAAGCTATGTATTTGGAGACTTAGAGATAGTAGTGTTGGTTTTGAATGGAATTCTTCTTCATTCAATGCCAGTGTATGGTAAAGTTGAGGCAACCTTCGCATTGTTGCTGAGCCTTCTCACATCATCATCACTTCGGTTTCACTCTGATCAAAATGGTGGAGATTGTGTCTTCGAAAAAATCTCTGATCGAAGTGAGCACAAATAGCCACTTCAGTGATACCTACGGGGAAGTTAATAATTATAAGTATAATTCGGTATTTGGCCGACCTCCGGATGGAAGTGCGGGTGGTAGTGTCAGCGGTGGTGGTACCGGGGGATATTCGTCATCAACAGCGACGACAATTAAATCCAATGAATACTTTTCTCATGGAAATGACAGCCGGAATTATTACAGTGATGTTGTGACCACCCGAAGGGATTTTTCTGAAGAGGAGTGTTTGGCCTTCAGTTGGTATTTACGGGTTAAGTTCCCTGTGGGCTTCACTGAGGAGGAGCAGGAAGTCTCTGTCCACCTTAGAGAATGGGGCTGTAAGTTTTTCGTGTACCGTATCCGTCATGTCATGAAATATCTTAAGACTCAGTATAGTATTAGGGGTTTTGTAGTTTATAAATCACTATTTCAATTCCAATTCATGCATAACAAAACTGTTGCTGTCGCTGCTTGAAAATACGGTTTTCATACACAGCTCTGTGCACACAGACTCATTTAAAAAATGAGCATGATCTCGCCAAATAGGTAGAGACAAAACGTAGTTTGTTTTTATGACATTAAAATATTTGGCGAATTGTTGAACCCTAGCCTATCTCTCTGTCCTAAGTATTTGCAAATTATATTTTGCTTATGTAACTAAAGAACCATTTCAACGTGGGCAGATCCGCAAAGAGTTTGTTAACTGTCTTGATACCTATTTTGGAGTTGCTTACGACGTTTACATATGTATAGCCATCAGCCATAACCATGTAATGTATTTCAAGAGTGGACAGACAACTATTTCATTGCTAATTTAACACTCAAGTTCTCAACAGACGCTTA
The DNA here is from genome assembly GCA_019776445.1 of Tomocerus maximus. Classification (NCBI taxonomy): domain Eukaryota; kingdom Metazoa; phylum Arthropoda; class Collembola; order Entomobryomorpha; family Tomoceridae; genus Tomocerus; species Tomocerus maximus. The sequence goes on from JABASH010001038.1 coordinate 24,198, forward strand.
TTTGTATTTTCAGTCTGCTCTATACTCACCATAAAATAATGTTAAACAGAGTAATGCAATCCTGCATTGACAATGTATATAAATATTACCATGCAAAGGCATCACAATAGGTACTTATAGGATCACAATACAATGAGCGACAAATGTTTCTTGTTTCACATTTCGCAACTATTGCCAATTGCCATAAACTTAACGTGAACCATTTGAAAATTCAATTAACAAGTCACTGCAAAGCACTACCTAAATGGACATCAAGAACGAATGCTAATGCTAATTTTTTGCGTAATCATTCCATTTTTGTTCATAGATCAGTTCAATGGTCAATGTTTAGCTACCAACTTGCATTGGCACAAATTACATAAATATGTTGATGACTTTCTTTGAACTTATTTTATTATTATTATGAATAATGTTTACCATTGCGAATTAGTAAGTTGGCCAAAGAACTCGTGCTCATGTCACATTTTTATGCATGCCTGTTAGAACGCTGCATGCAATGAAAATATTCTTGCTTGGCCATGCAAATATTTCAGCAAAATCTCTAAACACATTATCATAATTACAATTTGTATATGTAATACTAGTTCGTTCTTATCCAACAGAAGATATTAAATGCACGGTAACTTGCATAAAGTTGATCTCTTAACATATTTAGTAGGTTACTTTATTATTAAGTAGTTACGATAACGTGAAAACTGCATACTACCTATTTGCGATTAGTTAGGAGTGTAGGCGGACTAAGCTTTCGTGAAACACGCAACCCTTTCGTTCAGATCTTTGGTGTTGAAAGCAAAAAAGCAGCGTAGCCTAAAAGGGCGTTGAAAATCAAGTGAAAAATTTAGAATTTTATAACATTTTATGTATTATCAGTTCTTTTGTTTTCCTCGTGGAAGTTAATTAGGGAGGTAATCTGCTGAAGGTGCCTATGTAAAGGGATTATGCACACCACTCTTCAGACTAGGTGGTTTGTTCTATAGAAAAATTTGATTTCCCTTCCTCTTTGTGTAGTAGTCGTATGCTTCCTTTAATTTGGCGAATTAAAGGCTTCCTGAAATCTTTAGTCGAGCACGTCACATCTTTAGACGAGTACCTACGATATTTTGTGAAGTGTTGGGTTTTGTTATAGAGCAAAATCCTTCAAGTGGAATAAATGCAGCTTTTACATTCTATTTTGTTCTGGGACTAAGCACACCGCTTCACTTACGTGACTCAACTTATTTAACTGACTGATTTTTTCTAAATATTCCTTGTTTTCATTCACTTATCTCATTGTTACTAAATTGTAAACTACCAATTGTGAATATGTTCTGTCCAATTAATTTACATTCAGGCCTCACTTACTCCCCTGTCTATACCACATAGTTAGTCGTGCAACAATATTGTACACATAATATCACTAACTAAAATATATATGCAAAGCCGGAGCATACCGGATCTAATTAATATACAACATTTATAACTAATTGTCAGTATAATAATATTTGGAAAAAACAGACAGGTAGTTATTTGAGTTGAGTTCGTTCCTACAAACCTATCTAGTTATTTCATACACAGATAGCTTTATAAGGAGTTGGTGAATAGATTGCGGCTAATGTGCGTCCTGTACCCTTCTTTTCTTCTTCTCTACGTACATTGAAAATAACATCACATTATTAAAGCTATGAAGGTTAGTCTCGTGGTGTTGGGTAGTGATTGTTGTGATTGTTGATCAAACCAAGCATCTGTCCTTGTTCCCCAGGATCATGCAGAAACTACCTACTTCGATGCAGTACATTAATAAGTTGCTTACCTGCCTATATGTGTAGTATATCCATATTTTATCGCTGGGAATTTCTGGCGTGGGATGATATCTTACGTATCCCTCCTCGTACTAAGTACAATGCAATTTATACATGTAAACTTATTGCTATCCTTTACGAATAATAATATGGAAATTGAATAATAATCGAAATTAACTGTCCCCAATCGTTGTTGCTTATCTCACAAGTATAGATTTATATCGGTGCAAATGACTCTCCAACCAATTTGTATACGCAAATGTGAATGCAATTTAAATTATCCATTATATGAAACTCCCCGCAACAATTTATGATTTACAAATAACTATTAGTATGGTTTGTGGTAGTGGCCTTGGTGTGTTATAATGGTAACTGGACAGCCCTTATGATTAGTTGGGTAGACAAACGTAATCATACCATATGATTTCACTTCAGGAATTAAATACGAGCAATTTTGGCTATTTAAGTCCTTCTTTAAGAATTTAATTCTTTTTTCATTGCCGTTTCTTTGAGAAACATCATTTTTGAGGTCAAATTCCATGCTGAAATCCTTCCGGTATTGTATTACTCTAGACTAATTGTACTGTAGCTTAGCATCTAGGCAGGTAAATACTGTTAGTTAAACCAGGACTGAATTAAATATGATACAATATTATGACATCCGCTGTTATAATTCTTGAGAACCTGTGAACAAGGTTTAAAGTTTAATGGAATGAGAAATATTTTATACTATTACGAAAACATTTTCCGATTTTTAGATGTAGATAATCAAACAATGGAATCTATAAACTTGAAAGGATGACAGTACTAACGATCAATTATGTTTAACATAATATGGAAATAACGAACTCATTTAAATATCCGATTGACATTACCCTATACGTTTTCATAATTGTGTATATCTGCAAAGTGCATGCATAGTTAAAAATAATTCACAGAGCTTCATTGTTTCAATAGTCTGCCCATTGTCTCCTATTGTATAACACAAAGGTGTAGCATTTTGGCACTGGAAACGAGCAGGTAGCTATTATAAGTGTAAATATGTCGTTTATTTTTTAAATTCGTTATTTATGGGTGAGTTTTGAGAGCAACTCCACCTTCGCCTACGTGCCAAACCTCTGCCAACGATCAAAGCCATCTTTGTACGGTTTCAGTATAAAACTGTGTTAGTCATGGTACAATTTCCCCACATTAGCATACGATGTATACTAGAGTAAGTGTCATAGTATTATCACTAGTATCCTCATTTGCGATAAAAAGTAGTTTTTGCTTAAGATTGCAAACACTCTGGATTAGATTACTCTTTGTGTGCATTTTAGCTCTACAAACGAGTGAGTTAGTTACCTTGTCCCTCCCATGCCCATGCTAATAAGCAATTGACTTGAAAGGATTTTTTCCACGTCTCCGTTTGTTTAGAGTTTAGAGCTTCTATCTGTTCTCTAAGAAATAGGAACATTCCGTAGTGCTTACGTGAGTGGAGTTGAATAGTAGATGCAGGCATGAATGTAGGTAATGATGAAATCAAAGACAATAAGAAGAAGCTATTAGAATAATGCTTTTTGCTCCTAACGCACTATAAACCCTATTCGCAAGACCTTGAGAGTTTCATTTTCTTACAATCCTATAAACATGTTTCTAAAGCATAGCTATAAGGCAAGGCAAGCTACCTATATAAATACATGTGGCAATTTAATGTCAGACAATAGTAGGTTTAGGCACTATTCGTCCACCCGTATGAATATATACTGACTCTTTTGAAAGTACACTTGCATTATGCTAATAAACAAATACCTAAACAGATTATGTCTGTGATTGTGATAGTGAGTTTGCAATAATAAAAGTCTTCGCTTGTTCGTTACTTGGCATTTGCTTTGGTTACCCACACTTGCTTTGTGTACCTGTGTCGTGTAATGCGATACGATGTTCTCCATGTTATATGCCTGTGTCTCCTCTGAATATACAAAGCACTCCTCCCTTTCGTATCAAGTCAAGTGAACCAAACGAGTTTTTTTATGTAGTGACTTAAGAAGGAAATACAGATATGTTAGATGATAGATTGGATGCAACAGAACAGTACCATGCATGCAGAGAGTGCATTCAGAGAGTGCAACTATCAGTACCTGAATGCCTTCACCAACTATACTAATTGCAGTCATTTAGTCATGTTGCGATGACTTTGTGATGAGCTAGTTCACTATTTATTTGATATATGCTATCCGTTTATGGGTGAGATTAGGATATGTGATTAGATGCACTTTGAAATCATAATTTTACATTAAAAGACTCCACTTTCGATCTGGTTGACCTATTGTCTCCTAATTCATGAAAATATTTACGTGCAAACTCATACTGTGCACTTATGATGCTCATTGCTATGTAATTTAACTTCACTAAGTAGGTACTATTAACAAAGATGTGCATGCAAGATTTTTTAGAACGCAGATTGCATAATATTGAAGATAAGATGCAGAATAGTGATGTATGCACTCGCATAACATGAATATGTGGTAGTGACTAGTGACTAGTGGCGCAAGTAGTTGAGTCAATTAGCTTGGATTTTTTAAATTAACAACCTATAAATTAAAGATTGCGCAAAATGATGAATTTCAAATGTGTCATCTTCCCAGATTACAATCAAATAACCAGTTTTATTTCATTTTATAATGTAATTGAGGAACAATAACATTAGATGAGAATTATAATAAATCTTCAGGATTTCGGTAAACCTAATAAAACAGATGTAATTGCACAAAGTTGTGTTTTGGTCTAGTCACTGGCTAAAATGGCTTAGAATGACTAGTAATTTAATATATTTATTGTAATTTTCAGACCCAGATGTTCCTACACCGTGTTCTTCACGTCCACCAACACCTCCACCGTACGAATCGCTTTATGCCGAACCTATTTATGGAGAAACGGGAGCCCCTACCACAAAAATCCTCAGCTCCCCTCCCTCGCTTTATAACAACAGTCAGAAAAGTATAAATTTTCCACATAGCTCAAGTTCCAGCACAAGTAATTACGGAGAAAGCAATAATTTTATTCCAAAGAGCAGCAGAATAATAAGCACTACTGTTAGAAAAGATAGCATTTACCACCCTTCTGTAGCTTCTTCTTCTGGTAGTAACACCAGTGGTGGATTTTACAATGATTCTGTATCGGGAATTTACGGATTCAGTGATAAACTTCCGCCAACACCTCCGAATAAGTTTTCCTCAATTGCCAAATCTGCGGGAAGAAAAATTGCCAAAAGATTTCTACAAATTCGAAGAATTTCCCGAACAAGTCTGGAACATTTGGAAAGTCCTGCGTTATCTCTTTCTTCGTCGACATCTGGAACTGGTTCTGCCTTTAGAGATATTAGTCTAAGAACAAATACGGAAAGTCCTTACAGTAATAATAGCAGTAGTAATAGCACAAGTAGTAGTAGCGGTTGTAAAGATGTCAGAGAAAATAAAGAGCCGATGCGGAGACAAATTTCCCGACCAAGCATCCCACCCCCTGAACCTCCAAAGAATGAAGTCAACAATGCAATCCAAAACAGTGATAATCGGAATGAAATTAGTAATAAGAAAACCGAGGAATCCAGTATCTATAGAAGTTATGCTCACAGTCTGAAATCAAGTCAAAACCATGAGGCTGATGATGATTACGATGATTCCGATTTCTACGATTCGGACTCTGATCTTATTAGAAACTTCGTGTCGCAAGTCCAACCAATTTATTCCATGGAAGAGGAACCACTGTACCAATACTATACTTATGGAATATCTTTGAAGGTTTGTACAATTTAATTTTCGAATATGGATTACAGTTTAGTTTAATTTGCAGATAAATACAACAAACACTTGGAAATGATTAAAATCTTTTGTACTATGATTTTTAACAGCCGGAAGATGACTACCAACCCGTAATACCGAAAAATCTAGGTCTAACTCTAGATATGCTGGTACCTCGAGTCGGGCAGAGAACGTTGTGGTGCGAACTGCCTGAAGTAATGGCTTCTGGGATTTTGGCTATTCTTTCTGATAAGCAAAAACAGTTACAAGAAGCTATCTTTGAAATTTTAACATCTGAAGTTTCCTATATAAAATCTCTGGATGTTCTCATCTCACTGTTTTACAAACATGAAGAGC
>JABASH010001039.1:0-30084 GCA_019776445.1 Tomocerus maximus
TACAATTAATTAAGTGTAGACACCCCATGTAATATAGCACGTACATTAAATCTCTGAAATTCTAGTACTAATCTCTAATTTGTACTAGCGCAGAATTGAATGAACTTTACATATCGTACGTAACATTTACTCCCAACATCCCAAATCCTAAGTAAATTCCCTATTCTTTAATTCCATTCAGAAGTACCAACTGTGCGTGGCTTTATAAACATTGCCTGCAAATTAAGCACATTGTGGATGATGATCAGATGATGATCAATTGGTTGTTATTCATTGACTTTTTTAGAAGTTTATTTGCATACTTTTTATTATAATTTATTTAGGTACTGTACCTACCAAGTTGCGATATAAAAGATATCCTAATACTGAAAATTACTGTATGCAATCGAAATACTATGCATACTGAATTAACTCCACGGAATTCGATACTGATGGTAACTCCTCAGTGTGTCTCAGCCTTAATAAATAAATATATTTGTAAACTCAACTACGACTTATGTAATTAAATTGACAATGAGTAGCAACAATGCAAAATGGGGAACCCGGTAGTTCACTGCAGAATTGCCAAGCATGTGTGGCTGGTTGGTAGTGGTAGCTCGTTTTCCATTGAAATCATGTGGAGAAACAAGGAAGCAAAACACAGTTTCTGTATACTCAGTTCATTCTCTGCTCTGCTATACCAGACATGAGTTCTAATGAAAAATCACATTTGTGTGTAGTAGTCGTATTGCGTATTTGAGTAGGTACTGAATTGTATTTCGGTAGTTGCACACTATTGGCGACTAATGTGAAGTGATGACAAAGTGGTTTCATTATTGTAATCCTTTGGGCTGCTTGAATCACGTACAAAAGCCTAGTGGTTTGATTTCGTCTAAACTCACGTCATCAAAAGAGCTGCTCTATAGAAAAAGAAACAAAAGGTTCGAACAAAGTTTTCACTCTAAAGTAGCATAGTAGAGAGAAAACTTCGTCAGAGAGTGCAGAAACACAAATAAGAAAACATTGTAGCGTAAAGGCAGAGTCTAAAACTGTACATTAGGCAGGTTATAAAAGTGTGGTGTAATGTAAAGTAATGTGCATGTTAGGCCAGCAAGTCCCAGCACAGTCTCCCACAAATAGAAAAAGCCTGAAAGTAGAATAATAAGACAGCGAGTAGTCGGAGCTTCGAATTTTTCCTTTTAGAATTAGCATCACCTGTAATCTTTTGCATTCAATGTCCTTAATTTAATGACTCTTTGTATTTACTTATATAATACAGTACAGTACCTTCTCAGTGAATTACCTAACACTATCCAGCATTGTTACACTATCGTATCTGCATAAAAATGCCAACAAGTAGGAATATGTCGTAACTTATCGTATTTGTAAACTGCAGGATCAAGTCCATGTTTTCTACTATTTGGTTCTCAACAGCAACTGAAGAAACGAGATAATATTATAGTAGTGGTGATACAGATAGACTATAAGTAGTATATATATATCTGTCTGGTGTGTGTGTGTATTCAAGGAAAGCATCTGCAAGTAGTACAGTAATAGTTAAGAGGATGTGATGTGGTTTGGTTTTCTGTGTTCTTGCCTCGCCTCCCTCCCGAGTCCTCTGCCATGTAATTGAATAAAGAGTAGGAAAGTCAGGATAACCGAAGTAAAGCAAGTCTTTATGTAGGTATGACTCTCGGCATATGAACAGACGAACGAGACAGACTTCTTTCCACCTTGTTATGCTGCCTGGTTGAGTTTAGGTTGACTTTGACTCGACTCGACGTACTTGGACTTGTCTCTTCTCCACTCACACCACTTTCCGATGTCCCATCACACATATTTATTATGCACCCTGTACGAGTGACTGTGAGTACCTACCTATCATAGCTGCTGCATATACTTAGCTAACTAATGCAAATGTCCTGTCCGCTAGAAAATATGCTACACGGATACTCTGATGCTACATTGCAGAGGTAAATCAAGAAAATTCAAGTCAAACGTTAGCCAAGTAAAGAAAATGATAGCAACTCTCGTTTCCTTACTCTCATGTGTGTACCTACCTGCCAAGTACTTACTTACTTATGTATGTATGTATGTGTAAGTTGTCTCTGTGTGCTTGATAATAGTGTTACTCTTAGACTATGCACACATTCATACATTGCAAAGAAGAGAGTAAAGTGGAACAGTTACTTTTCTCTGTTTTATGTTTTAGTTTAGTTTGAGTGAGTGTGACTGGTTGGTGGTGTGTTAGTTATTTAGTTCTGTTGTGAGTGTGTGCAAGGAAGGAAGTTAATTCCACATACAGTCAAGTAACATCTTCACAGCTATCTCCACATTACGTACGTCAACATAAAAATACACGAATAGGCCCAAAGTCAAAGTTCTTTATGAGATACTTTATCCATCCAACTACAACTCTGCTATCAAAACTATTAGCTGTGGAAATAACAATTACTTTCTGTTCTCTGATTCCATGAGCACAAAAGACTGATTTAGCTACTGCACTTGCACCCCAGTCAATCTACTTTTCATTCTCTCTATCACACTCTCATCCAACAATTCCCAAACAATCTCCTCTTACGCATTGGCCCTCCTCCTCAAACGGCTATAAACACTTAACACGTATCCACCACTCGATTGTGATGTTATGTCAGCCAACTTACAATATCCAAGTTGGGTGCGATTCTCTCAGCTCAGCGTATTCTGTAAAGCAGCTCCAACTCATAACAAGTGTAGCGTGCATTGTTGTGAACCGAAATAACTTTAAATAGAAAAATGAGTTGCAGAAACGAAATAAATAAAGAAGGAGGAAATCTATCAGCCGCATTCAACTGAACTCACTTCAGGAGATTCATACTCATATTGTAACTCTCGTGAATAACGTCTGTCTTGGCCTGTCTGTTAGCTCCTTTTAAATTACAACTAACCAAAAGGCTGGGAGGAAAAAATAAGTTCTGCAGCCACAGAAGCAATCACGGCGCATACTAACTAAGCGAGAGAAGGATCATTAAATGCCTTAATGGTCTGGTGATTGAAAACGCTCTTTAAATTCAATACTCATCTCACCCTATTCTATCATATTACATTCAATTTACAACCTCTAATTCAATTGGCAGACGGGCATCTCTATACACCTAATTACACGTATTACAGTCACTTCGTTCGAACAGAATAATGCTCGGAAATACTGGCAGTAGTTTCATATTATACTATGCACCGACTGTGATTACGTGATAACTAAGTAGCTACACTCTTTTCGATGGTCATCCACCACCACAGAATAGCTGACAGTCCATTCTCACTCCACACAGCATTGATTGCCTGCTAAATCACCTCCTTCAAGGATTAATTTTAATTTCTTCGCCCAGAGAAATCATTTATCGTATGAAAATGAATCAATAATAGTTTCCCTCAGTGCTTAACACAATTCAAGTACAAAACATGCAGTTCAAGTATCAAAACAAAGATTTTCTGTAACATAAAACTGTTTTCTACTTATTTGCATAAAAGTTCATTTTTATTTACAAGGCAGGATATTCTCCATTCAAAAGGTTCATTTAAAACGATTGTAGTACTTCTGCCAATTTTCATTTCAACTATTTATGTCAACTGCTGACCTGCTGAAATCGTAAAAACACTGTGAACAGATATGTATGCTGTATAACGACATGAATATTTAAGTTTGACCTTGGAGACTATTATTATGAATTTGCACACATTCGCACAACACAGTGAAAAGTGAAAGGGGTTTGACATAGAAAATCAGAAAGCAACAGATCACTGACAAATGGTAACCGATCAGCTGAGTGGATGCAGAAAAAGGAAAACTGCGGCAGTGGTCAATTGACAGTGACAAAGTGTGTGAGAAATTCAATACGTCCAGTTGGTTCAGTTTCACTTCACAGATTACTCCTTGAAGACCAATTACTTATTCTTAGATTCGCCTAAAGCTAGTTTCTATACTCTCTATCTGAGTAATCTGCTATACCTACCACACAGCCAACTGATGTGTTAGGCACACCACGACAAATTATTACAATCTGAGAAAATGTTTTAGTTGTTCATATTCAGTTGTGATATTCCTAGATTTGTCTTTACAACTTCGTCTCAGTCTTGCGCATTGGTTCTCGCAGATGAAACTGCTAGACAAATCATGACTAACGAAACAGAGTGAACAGCGGTCATAAATCAGCGATTCCTCTTGTTTACACAACTTTTCATTTGTTTTATGTACTGTCATCCTACTGGTCTGATTTAGTGGACATGATATTGTTCTGCAGACGAAGTTATCAACAACTCCGCGTCAACTTGTCAACGTTCTTTATTATTTACCGAGTGAAAAATGTGAAAATCATTTGACCATCCGAACAAAGATTTGCGAAAGTGGTTTACTTCTAGTTTGACGTAACAAATAATTTCAAACTCAGACAGGTGCATCTACTGTCCCGTGTTCTGCAGAGAATTCCTCGTTGGAAAAATAGTGTTCAGCTTTCAGGAAATGAGAATTTCAGTGTTGCAAAAAATAGAGAAAATGGTAACATGATTTACCAAAGTATTGTAATGTAGTTTTCAGATCAGTTGAAGTAAAGTTTGTTCGTTTGTGAAAAACGCCAAAGAGGAATGAGTACCACAACCGCCAAGAAGAAAGCAGACATTGAAACTGCACCAATTGCTTCCTCGAGTTCCAAAGCACTGAAATCCTACACGCCATCATCTTTGAAAAGAGCCCGGTCCCGTTCTGCAACTAATACTCCGAGTTCATCAAAATCGTCTAGCAACTCCAAAGCCAACTCAACCAAAGTTATTCCGCCCGACGAGTATTACGACCAGGGTGAATCATCTTCATCGAAAGGGTCTTTGCCAAAAACCCCTGAAAAATTCTTCTTTAAATCCGAAGAATCCTGAGGGGGACAGCGGGCACGGAGATTTCGAAGATGACGTCCCTCTGTCCTCAATTTCATCGCCGTCCTTTTCATTTCAGGACGGTGAAACGTCAATTTTTGACTCTGAGTCTGAAGAAACGGAGAGTTTATGTAGTTGCAGTAATAGTTGTTGCAGCGGGAGCTATACTCGATCTGAGAGTTGCAGTCGAAGTGCTAGTGGCTCAAGGAAGCATTTCAGACACAGAGACGGAAACAGATACAGTTAACACTCGGACTCTTTCAAAATCCTACCGCGCGTACCTCCGCCGCATTCAGAAACTTAAAAAGACTCTGGATAATTGGGATCGTTTCCTATCTGACAATGGGATCAGCCGACCTGATTTTTTCTGTCGGTACAAAGAGAGAGAAAGCTTGCAGCAAATTGTGGATGAATTTCACGAAGTCACCAACAGACACCGCGAAGGATTCTTGGGAGCTATACGGGACGCACGACTCAGAGAACGCCAACGACGCAACAGTTGCAGAAATCGTAAAATCAGGAAACTTCCCACTGGCGGAAGTCGAGCTAATTCTAGTCGGGACTCGGGCAACGGTAAGTATCATAATATACTCTGCCTAATTGGTTTAGTAATTAGTTTTCAGCGATATAGACATATACCTGTATTTTCTAGTAGTCTACTTACATTGTATTACAAAAAGTGGCAATTTGCTCATTGCTAACGGAACTTGTGCTCATACATTACATTCAGTCATTAAACATACTGTTTTGTTCATTATCCTCGTCGGCATCTCCCATTCTGTCAATTCACCCTTTAGTTTTACATACTCAATGCAATTCACTTGAATTATCTATCCTTCCCTAGAATTTATTTTTATTTATTTGATGAGCTCATTTTTCTTGGCTCACTGTCTTATTATTATTGAGTGTTTACCCAACGATATATGTTTACCTCACCGGTGGTGTAAAATTACTGGTGGAGTAAGTGTTTAGGGCTAACCTCCCTGCACAGCAACTCGCTCCTTGAACATATCGCGTAGTATATAGGATGACTCTGGTCAGCGAGTTGTATCGGTGGTGTTAGTATGCTATCATGATATCAATATTGCTTTATAATAAGTACATTATAAAAATGCAGTGGAAAATACAATAGATTAGCATGGGATATAGAAATCGTCCATCTACCTACATAATATGGGAATTCCTTGCTGTCGACGAGGAATCTCTAATTTGAAACCGGTATCATCCGTCCTTTTCTTTCCCAATACTTACTCAACAGCAGACAGCCGAGATAGTCAGAGCAGAATAAACTTTGAATTATGTAGCGGAACGCACGTAGGCCTTGATGCATAAATACTTACAAATATTTATTTGTTTGTATTTTTACAAAATGCTCCAGTACTATGACCAGCATCGTAATGGACTCACTCACGAGGAGCTCACACTGAATTTAAACTGCCTCGTATAGCAACCTTCGTGTAATCTATGTGGTATTTTGCATCACCACGTAAGTAATGTGCACATTCACAACTTTTCAGCACTCTTTATTTGTTTCATCAACCCAACAAAAAATAAACCTTCAATTGTAAATCGCGAAAAGCAGATAAAACTCAGCACGGCGTCTCCTAAATTGAATTTGTAATAAATAAACTCTTTATATCTCCACTACAACCGCATCCCTATTCTTTCGACTAACCGAAAGACGCAAATCACAAACTCGATGGAAATGTAAATTAGAAATTGTTCAACCCGCATGCACTCACGTTCATGTCTCATTGTTTGTTTATTCCACCCTAATTGATGTGCGCACTGATAAGTATATATTACTTCCCATAAATATCCAATGCGCATTTTATTGAAAATCTATTTGCCATCCATTACAGGTATTGAGGAAATAAAAGCCTTGAAACTCTTGATTTCCTTAGCAGATTTTTGTATGGGTGTTTATATGCACTTAAGTCGGGAAACTTCTTTCAACCCCGCCTGTATTTTCGTTGTTGGTGAAAATGAGGGTGTCGTACGTGGCATCCCTATGGCGTAAGGCACTAAATGAGCAATCATAAGAAACACCTTCAAGGCCTAATCAGACAGCAACTAGGTATAATCATGTTGGTAATAAATGTAACACCGCCAATTACACACAAGCTGTAATTATTTACGAGGAAGTTTTAGCACTGGGACGAACTATCACTACAGCCCCTGTTAATTTATGCCCTGCAATAAATCAGAGGCTTGTCAAATTCTTGTTTCTATAAAACAGAGAAACATGGGTCGATGCAGGCAACGAAACAATAAAAGATTACAAATGTAAAAATATGAAGTGAAACGTGTATCATGGTTTACACAGATATGTATTATGGCTTATTAAATTTTATGCGATCATTTTCCTGTCAGTTTTCTTATTTTACTTCATTCATTTCCCTTGCTTTGCCTTACTAGCCATAATAAAATGAAGTAGAATGAACTCCGTTTTATACACAGTAAACAGAAAAGAACCGCCGTATAGCATTATAGTGTCAATGTCTGTCAAAGGTGAGTATATTTATGCAAATCCATTGAAATGCACATGTGCTACATCATGCAGTTGTAGTATCATCAGTTTGTTTTGTACTCTTTCCCGATCCAGATCCAGAGAATTGTAGCAGTAAAGCTATATAAAGATATTCCTCGTGGATTGAATAGACTGAGTAGGCCGTGCAGTCTGTGTAGGTTATAGGAAATATATTAAAAGGGGATTGTTCATAAGTGGCAAATTATGTTATCACAGGAAAAGGGCGTGGAGTCCCTAATTAATTGAAATGTAGCATACATTTCTCTCGAGTTTAAGTATAGTTTACCTGGCATAGTCGAGTGGATGTTCTTATTGTTAGTTCATGATAGCTAAACTAATCACTGAAATCCCTTGACGAGTTCGTGCGATTTATATGTACTTTCATAGTTTTATGACTTACTATAGTCGAAGGAGGTATAGGATAGATAGATATAAACTATAGGAGATACGGAGTCAATAATATAAGCTGGAAGTGGAAGAAGGGAATGAAACTAGAATCCAGAAATGCTCCTTCCTTGCTGACTCTCCCACTTGTTTTCCTTGGGTGCTTATTAAAAAAGAATAATACCTAACAGAATCTGCCCATAAATGTAGAGACATGGTTGTCGGGTATAGGAGTAGTAGGAAGCTAAAGACTTTAACGAACTTTGTTTACTTCCCTTTTCACTGTCTGTGTAAATAGGATCAAGTCTTTGGGTTGATTTCCTTTGATTACCTTTCTTATTAGCCTGCAGTAGTATCAATGCTGTGCTTCATTATCTTATCGCACCAATCCCGCAGATTATTCACATTACTTTTATCAGCACAACTCAGTTACTGAATCACATAATCTTACGCATATAACTACTGTACTCTGTCAAACTATATATCAGCCATATACACTTTTATATCTTACTAAGTTATAGGTGTGACTCCACTTTCCTCAAGAATAGTTTGATTTTGTCCTCTACTTCGTACTTTATCTGGGAGATTGTTTAATGAGAGCAATCTAGATTACATTATAATAATGCAATTCGAATTAGTAAATAGACGGGGCTGTGTTTATGAAGATGACTCTTTTGCATATGGACAATTAATGAAACAACTGTAAGTTAACTGCGAGTAGTTGATTTTGTGTACGTGCCACTACTATCAAATGCTTTGAGTTAAACTGTGCTTAGTTTAGCATAACTTATTGAATAAGCAGGAAAAGTTGGTTGATTTGATCGTGATTACGATAGGGAATTTGAATAGAATTTCAGTATTTGGCTTATTTACTTGCTAGTTAGTGCGGAGATAAAAAATATTGAGTATTAGTTGAGTTAGTAGTTGAGCTGGTTGGTTGTGCCGTTGGATTTCTTTGTATTTGGATGTGTGGTGGTCGAGTTGGTTCTGTGTGGCTTGTCGTTAGTTGGATATAGCTGTCGATTTCCTTCTCACCCTCCACTAGGCTACATTTCATGGTGTTTAAGTGAAGAAGTTGCTTGCTTAGGTATGTACAGTAGTCACCCGGCAGTTAAGCAAAACAGAAAAATTCTCCTCTGTATGAATTATTACCTTTTCTCCTTCTGATTTACTCGAGAACGGATGAACAATTCATCATATCTGTCAGTCATATCTTTTATCACGATGCAAAATACAATCAGAAATGAGTGAGAGAGTGACGCTCATTATCTTGTGAAACAAGACGGATTTTTGTTTTTATTTTGCGTTTATACACGATAAATATTATATATACATGCATTTCAACATATAGGTATACTCCATAATACGCTACGAGGAGAAGGTACCTACAATTGCATTTGAACTATGAAGGATGTCAGACAAAAATGGCCATGTACAATAGTACATTAAGATTGTGTGTTGCACATTGTATGTCTATCCAATGTCTTTGTAATCTGTACTTGTGCTCAAGAAAAACAAGAAAGGACGGGACTGCAATCTTCGTAATAATAGAAAAATTCCAAGTGATATCATGTCACATCGTTTCTTATCAGTTGGTCGTAGAATATCTGAGTACATAGACACTTAAGACAGGTAGGTCAATTATAAATATCTGTAGGTACAACGATAGGGTGGAATAGGTAGTAGCAGTTGCCCACAATGCTGGGTTATGCAAGTGTCAGTGGCTTTGGATGGCAGTTGAGATGACCCTTATGTACATCTTAAACTGTTTTCGCAATATCTGGCTACAGTAAGTACCTACAAACGACAAGTACATTTAATTTAATAAGCAGAAGAGCCATAATGGCAGAAAATACTTTGCTATCAACTAATGAACCAACTCAATTGGGAATCCTTGTGAGCCAACTCATTTTTCTTAGTTACTGTGGCTCTTCAGATGATTCTGTTGATGTGCAGAGCAACGTAAAATTGAAGTGGGACGTTTGGTATCTATATGAGCATATTCAGGCAGATTATGCGTAGGTATCAAGTAGCAAGCAATTGTCATAAAAAGTAATGAGGAGTGAATAGTGTGACCTGATGATCAACAACGATGTGAATCCATTCACTCTAAGTAGACTTAAATTATCTGTCTTAACTTGCCCTCGCACCTATTCAAATTCTGAGAAAGAAAATTGGCGAATAATTCGCATAACAATCCAGGAGAAGTGCAACGTCTTAAAAACAAGACAAAACTAGACTCTGATGTACATAGACATAATAGAATTTGCATACTTACTACACACAGATACGACTTGAACCAACGTACGCTTACTTTACTTACTACAGCCATTCTCAGGCTAGCGAAATTCCTTTGATTCCAATGCTGTTTATCTCCAATGCGTTTCCTTAGCTTTTTTAATGTTTCGGCTAGACTACCTTACTAAGGCCGTGCAAATAAGCCTATGCTCTATAATACTATAGGTATACGTAATCTAGTACATTAGCACTTTTAAACTTATCGCTCGAGTATGACTGGAATGTATAAAGTTGGTTTCACGTGAATTGAAGTCTATTTGTCGGGAGCATTGTAAATTTTGTTTTATGTATTTCTTGCCTTGCCAGGGTAATTTATATCAGCATACAGCTTTTGTTTTAGCATTCAAAGCAAGTGAAAATATATTTGCAGTCCCTTCCCTAGTGATTTTATTGCATTTACAACTTTTGCAATTATTTGCATATTTAAGTACCCACGGGTAATACACATTTATTTATTAGCTCCACTTCCCAATCATAAAGTATTTGCACTGCGTATACTAGTTGTATGTGACTTCTTCACTTTGTTAACTGGTTTCCTTTGTCTTCCTCACCACCACAGAGTCACGGAGTTTTGCACATTGTTTGCCACATTTTCGCAACGATAAATCTTTAATTGACATTAATTAGTGTAAAGCAGTCGTTAGTGCGTCAATTACAATCTATTAGGGCAACCCCAGAATTTTTACACACAGGAATGAGTTCCTTGCAGGTTGGAGCAATTTTTAATATTATAGTGCAGGAGCACAGTGAGCAGTCTCATCCGACTAATAAACAATCATCACGTCATTTTAGTCTGCTGAGCTATGTTGCTCAGAGTACACACACAGCAGTTAATGGCCACCTTTGTGATTTGAGTGTATCCTTGCCTTGAAGAAGCACGTAGGCGATCTCGTTAATTTAATTAACTTACTAGGCAGCTTTGCTCAAAAAAAGATAACTGTCTGCTTCTTGTATTAGTACTGTAGTGTCGCACATTGTGTAATCAAAATGGCAGATTATCCTTTACTTTGTTCTATAGAATTTATTGAATTTTTACAGCATAATTCAATCAACCAATTACGACCCAGGTGTAAGCGAGTGGATTATAAAGCTTTTGCACCTGCCAATATTGTGAATAGTCAGGAACGTTTACTCAGTTGTTAAGTAATGCTATTACAATTTTACAATGTTAACAATAACACAAGTTTTGTTTAAGTGGATATCATTACTACGTAGGTGTTGCTCAATAGTTAAAAGTCAGGCTTACAAGATAAACTGAAAGCTTCCTACATCAAAATACATCCTATAAAATAATCAGGAACAATAAAACCAAGCTGCATTTTGCACTCATTGTTCAACCAAAGCTGCGTAGGCAGTTTCAACACACATAATAAGTGGCTGGTGACATGCAGTGCACTAAACAAACAAACGAGTCCAGAAAACGTATAGTAAATGTATAACTGTTTCGTTTTATTTCATTTATTTACTGTTTCAAGTAGTTAGAGTATATCTTTATTGACTTTATGCTTTGCGGGGTAATCAATCCGCCATAAAATCTTGGTCGATGTAGAAAGTGCAAATTCGCATTTATAACATAATTCAGTGAGAACGTTCTGAATCGTAAAGAGTGTGTAGGCACCTAACCTAAGACTAGAAAACAAACAGTACTTTTTACATGGAGATTTTAAAAATTTACGGCTTTACTTTTTGCAAACTCATTCGCATACATGGCAAAAGCAGTCTGTGCCCAATGCTACGTGTGTTGGGTTATCTAATTTCAATGTAAGTAGGTTCTCAATGTGTAGGGGTGCATTGCATGCGATATGTCAATAGTTTTGCCAAAGTCGTAAAAATGATAGAATTCTTAAAACCAGATTTATATTGCATTAGTGGAATACATTGTTTGTATTTAGTATTGTGTGTACTGTAGGTATGTTTGGAGCACACGGAGTGAGTTGAATATAGAAAAACGAGGATTTTATAGCATTGACAGTCAGTCTGCTCATTAAATCTGAAGGTCATAACCTGTCACAACAGACAAACAATATCGCCAACCACACCTGCCCTCCTCACACCGCACACAACTATGGCAATTGATTAACATAGCATTTCTCAGGTATGCATGGCAAGTATTCAGATAAATGAGAAATAGCTCTAGCACAGATAGATAAGGGAAGACTGGCTTAAAATGACGTAATGTCAAGCACACTCAAGTTTTCTAAATGAGTTGCCTATTCTAGAGGTAGTAGGAGCATAATGTTATTAAACACAGAACAGTAATATTATTGGTTTCTCCAACCAACTCCTCGGAATATTTCATCTCGCGATCAGAATTGTCTTGTCTGGACTGTCATGTTCGAGTACAAGTCAGATCAAACTGTTTTGTTTGCTCATTCCTGGATTTAGAAAAAATATGTTACGTATAAGACGACCTGATTGTCCGCGACCGAGTCAGACAGGAACGGGACAAATTTTATAGAGCTACTGCCAAATTACTCACGATCAGATCAACTCGAGAGCTATAAAAGAAGACTATAAAATTTCTAAGAACTTTTTCAGAGTGAATGAAATGCATGTACAGAGGCATATCGCATGTCATTGTTTCTCCCAAGATATTATGCTCCTTCCAATTTATAATTCATTGATAACTATTCTCCAACTAAACTGCTCTGATTGGTATTCCTATGCTTATACCTCTATTTATCGAGTAGTGCGTTGTGCACAAACCACTGCACCAGCGCATATTGTAATTTATACCTAAGAAGACTGCATCTATAAAGGCCTAGCATAAAAATTGGCAAATTTGCAAACTTGAACTTGCTCTTTGTTAGTCAGTGCAGTAGGAAGACTCACTCAGATAAATTTATTAGGACAAAGTGTGTGTGTTCATTCAATTTTACTACTGTGTCATCTAATTAGTCGTTTCTAACCGAGTCCAAGATATTTATGTTGAGATGCCAAAATTGATAAGCCTGTTCACTATACTCACTTCTCAATTCCGTCCTGCCAAATGCTAACAAAGGGTCATAGTTAAAAATAATACTTTTCTATTTTGCATCAAACGCTAAAAATTACCTAATTCACAGTATTTACGTCAATTATATCTACTACATTGACCTAGGATGATTTGAAGACATATCCACACGCATTTAATCTGGACATGCATATATTCGCAGATATGTCGTTGATACATCCTGCAATTATTCCGTCTTATGACACTGAAAGTGCTTGGTAGTAAGAAAGCAATAGATTATTAGATCAAATGTTGTTAGCTTGATAGGCAAGGCACAAGTTTTTATGTCAGGGAATTTTTATGAGTACTTCGCAGTGTTGTGTAATATAGTAATGATGCGGATATAAGAGCTCTCTTCTTGTATGATTGATAGTGATTGGTGATATGATAGCATTGGCATAAAATGAGCATTGATCCTTATTTTTATCATTGAACAGTAACTCTGAATTGTCTGAATGATGAACAAAGTCAAGGAATTGTACATTACATTCAATTGCACAAAAAACGACAATGTACAATGCTCTCAGAATAGAGAGTGAATCTGCAAAATTAGATCATTGATCTGTAGTCCTGTCTGTTTACTTGTTATCCTGTCCGTGGTACATCAGAATTTCTACCTACGAAGTCTACTCGTTTAAATGGGGACAAAGAATCCGATTGCCCGGCAGTGCACATTAGTACCTCTAACTACTGTACCTAGAAGTGCTCTAGCACGACATTGGAGCCGAGCCTTAGCGATATAAGAGACTTGCGACCTAAGAGCCTTGTGAAAGAGAGAAGTACATGTATGAACATGGCGGACAACTAACACGCCAAGTGCTTGACAGACTACACTGCCCAGCCACAAAGATATAGTGTCATCCCAGGGTATTTTTTAGCATTTCAAAATTGATGATGTAATAATAGTTAGAAGTGAACTTCTTATAGACCAAAATACATCTTACATCTTAATCTTACATCGGATATTTGTCACGGAAGCAATTTTTCAATATTTCATTATAATTATGTAGGCAAATCAGATAAACATGTAATAGAACTTCTCCCTAAAATTTCTCATGGTGAGTTTTTACTTACGCTTATAAAAACTCCTGTTTTATGAAGCTTTTGGAAACTATTTCAAAAAGTTTTCAAAATAATTGGACATGTCTGGGGAATTTGGATAGAAGTCAGGAACTTGACCTAAAGGACAGTTAACTACACGGGAATCCCGCTTAAAGGACTTTTCTAATGCCAGCTAATAAGTGCAATGCACTTGGTCATACAATGACAGCTTAAGATTGCTAAACTGCTTACTAATTAATAATGCTTTTAAAAATCATAATATTGATATGCGGACAGCCTCTTAATTCTGTCATTTGTTACAGTCTTCCTATAAAACTATCACAATAGAAATGCAATGCAGTAAGCATAATAAGTAAAATTGATTACTGTGTTTACTTTTCACTCTGCAATGCAGATTTTTGTGAGAATAGTTGCATTCAATTATGTAATAGATGAAAAAGATGTGAAACAAAACTCAATCATTGTGGTTATAGAATTACGATGCAAAAGTGCCCTTGAATATTATACTATTAACTATTTACTTATGTAGCAAATATTTGTATATTTGTACATATACCTGTAGCTCTACATTATAGTAATCTCCTCGAATCAAGGTCCAGTCACGAGTCCCGTCCTATGGAATTCAGTAGATGTACTTAACCTTTAGTATGGCATGTGAAATGTGAACTTTTTGTGATGATTTTTATCCGCCTAATCAACTAGGGTATCTTATAGGACTACTGAATGGCATTTCCAAAAAATTATAACTTGAGTTAAATAGAATTTGACATAGAAGTGTCTTTCAACAGTAGAAACGATGAAAGAACTTACGTATTTACGTGTAGTACCTACCTTCGTGCATGTGAGATATCATTAGGTAGTCCAAACGACTTACCTTTGAAATATTATATTTGTACAACAGAATAGCTGATATGAGAGTAATGTTAGTCAACTGCTCCAAAAATTCTCAACCATATTGATAGAGTCAACAAATGCAAGTTTTGTGTTCCGAATGGAGCTTGTTAGGAAAGATGAAGGAAAGATTTTTAAATTTGCATTCTATCAAGTTGATCACTCGCTACTAATCTGACAAGTCTTTCCTTACATGATGATGTGAACTGGACTTACCTTTAAGGGAATTAACTATTACGTGAACGTGACTATTGTATATTGTGACAGTTTTTTCTCTCTTTTTTACTCTCAAATTGGGGCGGACTCGCTCGCTCTTCACTTTCCTCTCCGGTCGTCTCCCTTTAATTTACTCTGTATAAGCAATCTTATAGAGTTCAGCTATCCCATTCCTATTTCTAGTCTACTAAGGCACCTTTGCTGTGCTACTCACGTAGTAATGCATCTTCATACTTATATAATTCAGGAAAATTGAATGCACTATTGCCTCCCTGCGTTGCACTATCTTGTCTTGACTCTTATGTATTCGTGATGATGATGAGACTTTTTGTTGGAAAGAGATGGAGACCATTTCCTTCCTTGCCAATGCGTAAATAATTCTTTTATGGTCATCAATGAAAGTAATTTTACTCTCGTCTTAATCTTCTATTCTATGTATGTACTCCGTGTGGAGTGTTACGTATTTATTTCTACCACTCACTCTTATCTTCCCTTATTACCATATTTGTTTATTTATATAGATATAAATATGTGCACCTATTATATCAAAAGCAATTTACAATTTTGTACCATTTTATACTCTAATACGCATCTAATTTTGTCCGAACTTAGCTTTTAAAGTAGTCTAGACAGATACTAATTATAGGTAATTTTATTTCGTAAAATAACTAACAGATTTTAGTCTTAGTACTGTTAATGTTTCGGTTATAATAATTGTGAAAAGTACCAGTAGGAAAGGACAACTCATATTTTAACATAAATTAGTAGATTTAACTGGAAGTAAAGCAATTTTCCCATTCAAGGAATTTATTTCCAACCAATACTCCACTATCCGGGACTTGCGATCCTATGTAGCAAAATGTATCAAAATCAGTTCACATCGTTGGTTTCTTCATAGTCATCTCTTATACTGCATCCACACGCACATTGGTATCTCGTTTTTCCTGCTGCATCTACAAAGGGGCAGTTACCTCCTTCATAAAGGAAAACATCGGGATTGGGATTTTTACTGACGCATTGCTGAAAGCATGGAGTAAACGGTTGCTCGTCACAATCCTTCCGTAATGCCTTTACAAATAATATTTTCTTTAACATTCAATAATAACACTATTTCTGCATGGGCAAGGTATTTATCATTTAATAACAGTGTGTGTGCAACGCACGTAGCTGACAATGATATCCATAAATGTATTGACAAATTCAAGCTATTCATGTTTGCTTGACCGTTACACAGCCATATTAACTGAGTCTGAATTCTACAGTTCAAGTTTTGATTGAAATGTTTTCACATTAGTAACTTACATCTCTACAGTCACAAATACAGATTCCAGATATTGAATCACAAAAAGTGCTCGAGAATGGCAAGGCACCTTTAGGCTCACTGCACACGTCCAGACAAATGTCACGATTTGAGGTACAATTGAGTTGTTGCTCTGTCACTGCCTAATAGAGAAATTACATGACATTGATTAACAATAATAAACTCGTGTTTATAGGTATGAAATAATATTAAAGTCTCTGACTGTGGCACATGAGTTTTATTTTTCAGTAGTGAATGCGTTCAGAGTACCTGTGTTAGATTTATTGGCAAAAGAACCGATAAGATCAGTGTCACTGCTAATATGACTCTTTGTGCAGAAGAGACGAAAGGTATTTTCATCGTAAACAGAAATGTCTGTGTATTATTGCGATAGCTATATAAAAGTATTGGTACGAATGAATGCTGCTTGAACGTGTAATATTTATGATTGTAGCTGTAGTTTTTGATAAGCACAGTAAAGAATCTGCAACAGGATGCAGCAGAATGTGAAGCTAAACGAACGCCGACTCTTTGATGAGATTTAATCCTAATGTTCCTTATTTTAACTGCCGACTGTGACAATACTGTGCTCAGATGAATTCAACTCCGTCTCTTAGAACTGGCTGCATCTTTTGAAACTAAGAGCCGAGGTATTTATTTAAGCCATGTGAACTGAATGGAGTTAGCGAAGGATAAGGATTAGCTCAGATTATCGGAGGTTAAAGCTAAAATGTTGCTTACTGAAATAACATTGCATTATGACATGGCTATCTGGAGAGTTGACTCTTACAATATCAATGAGTATGGTTCAAGAGATGTGGACGATGCCATGGATAAGTTAGTCAATGGAAATGGAAATTACATCCACCATTTATGAAATTGAGTGAGGATATACCGTGAAATTGAGTGGTTATAGCAGGTTCAATAGGAAGAAAGTCATACAATCATATCTGCCTTGATTATCCTCTTGAATATTTAGTTAATCTTCAGCTAGTGCACACCTTAATCAGTTCATGCCTTGGAATAGGAAGGAATATATTATTAGCTACTAATTTGATATACAAATAATAATCTGTTATATGCAATCACCAGAATAAATAATTTCTGCCATATGGGGTCTCAAGCATTCGGAACTGTGGCGAGTATGATGTTTAGAGACTTGGTATCAGAAAAAGTCTCTAATCTGTCTTTATTCAATTTCAACGTATTCCATCCCAGTCCAGGAACAAGTTTTCTTGCATCGTATCATATACCCTAAGTAGCCAAATACTATGCAAATAAGCAGTCACAAATGTTTATAAAAAGTGGAACTGTGAGCAACGAGCGAGCTGGATCATTAGCATTAGTAGAAACTGTTCACTATTATCGCTATCAATGTCTGTGCATTCAATTGGATCTTTTAAAGTAGGATTTATTTCATATCGACAGCAAGCCAATTGCGTAGGTTGCTATACATAAATGGCAAAGAACTTCAAAGAAGCCATCGTATGTAGTCGTGCATTCTTGAAACTCAATTTTTTTACATTGACCACTTCTCAAAGTAGGTACCTTCGTGTGTATTAAGTATATAAGGCTTTCTTCTAATTACATTCATGATAATAGCAAATAGTGTTAATTAAAGAGTACGGACGAAGAATATTGCTTGGAACAAAATTGAATACCAATAAAACTAAAATTTTGTCCAAATATTCCCCATTTATCATGAAAACTAGAAAATACCTTTACCATTCACCTTTCAAATATCATAATAGTCTCCCACGGATAACTCACTGTGTAGTTATAACTAAGAAATAAGCTTACACTATCTAACATGATATTTGCCCTCCATATTCTAGTAATTAAATTACTTAGAATTTAATGATGTAACAAGAAATAAAACCTATCCTACATTTAAAGGTCATACTCAACTGTATAAAAATGTTCTAACTGCCATAATGGTACACTTTACCCATTGATATTAGAAATAACGATAACTACCATAGTGTAAGAATGACTAAAATTTTTAGGCAATCAACAAGTATCACTGATGTCGACCTCGTGACATGCATTGATGATGTGGCTTCTTTAATATATAGCTGCGCTTCCAATTTAAAATATACCTTTGTAAGTATTCTGATATTTTGAAGACCTCAGAGGAGGGATTCAAATTGATGGAAACTACACAGTCGGCTCTTGTTTTTAAGTTATTGAATATCGATGTATAATTATAAGACGAATCACAGAACATACTTCGAGTCCAACGAAGCCATGCCACAAACAGATAAGAGTTGGCATGACGTATCGAAATTTTACGACGGAGGATTTGCCCATGCTAATTCCATAGGGAATTGCATGGATGTTAAATGAATGAAGGACTTGTTTCAATTTTTGAGTTTCGTTCTGACAGGACATGAGCTTAGTAGTCGTTTGTGTTAAATCTTGTCATACGTCTATCAAGTTTACTGTAATCCTGTGATGTTGCGAGAAAATGCGGTTTTTTATTTCCATTATGACAACTTTCAGTCGCAAAGACAAATCAAGTTCTTCAGATTATTGTATTAAAGCCAAAAGCCTACATAGTTGACTTAAGCACTTCCCTCGCAGCTTTTTGCAAATGACTTTATTTTTCAAACTTCACAACTTCACACCTGCTTAACTGCTTATAATTGTCAGAGAAATCAGTCCAAGTTCAAAAGATGAAGCATTTTACTCGCCGAACGTCAAATAAGTAGGAGGATGTGGAGACATTTGCACAGCGTTTCTTTCGCGCGTAGAAGTATGCAGACTTTACAAGCAAAGGCTATTAAATTGACAGATTTGGCTGACATCATAATGTGAAAGAAGTATTTAGCAAAGGAATGAGTATTGTGTATGCATTGTGCAGAACCATTTACTCAGAGAGGATGTTACATCACCTTTGATGTACCACCCTGGAATTTATCTGCCACGACACACTCTGAGAGCATTTTATATTTTCCTACATTACAGGATGACAAATAGATGGTAATAACCCATAATAATAATATAAGAACATATCTAGTGAAAAAATCTTCTTGTGTTGCTCCTTTCCGCAACATCGATTCAGTTCTCTGCGAGGCAAACATAATACACCTAGCAATGTTGTGTATGCTTCACTTTTTACATGACGACAATCAGAAGCCGAATAGTCTGTCTACCTGTCTGTATTTCTGTAAACTATATGGCTATAGCTTTACTTTCTTTTGGCACGCAAAGCAAATGCAGATTCACAGTGAATATTTTCTCACGATTTTTTATTCCGTACTGCACTGTAACAGATAGTACACAATCATTCTAGAATAAAGAGAAATAAATGAAGTAATTTATTTAGTAATTTAGGTGGGAAGACTATTAAGTGAAGTTACCATAAAATCAACTTATTGTGTGCTACAGGTACTTGTGAATATTCTTAGACTGGCAGTTGACAGTTAGCATATAAATGACATCTCAGGAGAGATTATATTCAACAAAATACAGATAATAATAAAAGTAAGCTACTATGCTACATGATATGGTATACTCACTTATCTGTTTTTAAAATGGATATAATATATGTATATGTATTGCTATTTTAAATTGAAGATGCCTATACAGATCCCATAGACACATCATCACTAACCATCATTACTATTATAAAAGTCAAAATTGATACAAGTGTTAGATGTAATACCACAAACATTATGAACATAGAATAGCAGAAATATTATAGTAGCCTATGACTTCGTCGGGATAATGGTCACCAGACACGTTTTAAGGGATAAAATAGTGGCACACATCTATACTATAGGTGTACTTAACTACAAACCCTGAGAAGCAGATATCTGTAGGTGGATGTTAGTGCAATTTTACTAAACGACATTTTTGACAAACGTACATGGGCAAGTTTTGTTCACAATTTATAGAGGGTGTTTGGAATTTATGATGTGAAAAATGTACAAATAAAGGAAATATCATAGCACATGCCTAGTTAGATGGCTCGTAGACAATACAGAAAATATATTATTACAGACATCAGTAAGTGCATCTACTACAAAAGTTGTGTAAAATCATTGAAAGTAAAAATAATGAGGATTCCCTGGACTAAAATGAGAATTTTATTTTCTCGAGTGTCCGTGTCATATCCACTCTGATCACGAATGCTGATTGAGATTTTGTTGCTGGCCTAGCCAGTGAATCTAAATTGCAGAAATTATAATCCAGTTTGGCTTAGGTTGAAAAATATGTTCTTGTCACTTTCTTCAATTCCAGTCTTCAAGTGTGCGTGTGCAAGATATATTTGTTGATAGAAATAAGAAATGGTCGAAGGAACGAGTGAACATAGGCACGCATAAATATTACTGATTAAACACCTAAAATATACGTCAGCGATAGTGTCGCAGCTCAGTTCGTCAGAAAACTTTATGATCCACTATTTTTATTTTATTCTGGTAATACCTACATTGTATTAGGCTTATTAGTACTTGCTAATTAATTGTAGACCTTTGTTTAAAGTGTACTGTGGCAGTAACTTGTACACGTTTCCACAATTTTTACATAAATAATGTCTAGCTATTGCCATACTGTGTAATTCTCAGTATATTACTCGTTACTCTGCCTTCCTTCCTTTGACGATTGTAGATAATCCGGCTTATTAGACACAAGTTGAATAACAAAAGTCTCTTCTTCCCTTTCCTTCAGTCAGTTTAGTCCTGTTTTGACTTCAGATAACAATCTAGAAAAATGTTCTACTTAATATACTATGTAAATATGGACTGAGCAAGCAGCTATATGAATATTTCTGACAATTAGCGTGGGCTCTGAAGGTTTTCGTTTTGGACACATTTTCATAATAATTATGGCACACCTAAGTCCCACTGTCAGGGTATATGCCAATAATTTATTAAATAAGAATTCTTATAGAGCAATAACACAATTCAAAGTTTTAGAGTTGGTAGATACTCTACAAAATGGTTTCTTTCTGGCAACATTAACTCTGTCATATAAGATCCCGACTTTCGACCATTGTCATTTACCAGAGTTGACTTTGCATAAACCAGTAAAAATCTGCTCACACCACAACACATCAGGTGTGGTGCCTAAAACTAAAAGTCTGATGGCAATTTAGATAAGCTTTAACTAAACCTACTGCCTCTTGCAATGTATCTACTTGTGCATTTTTTATGCACCCCATTCTATTGTGCGTGGTTGTCTTAAGGTACCACAATATCTCCGACTCATTCTTTTAAATAGGTACCCATTGTTAGCACTGACGATGACTGGCTAACGTTATTGTGTATAGCTAGGGATTAGGTGGAAACTTCTCGTTTAAATAACTGAATTTTTTAAATTAAATAACACAGTGAATGGCATGTATTAAATTATTGCACATTTAATAGTTATAAAGTTATAATATGCACTAATATACCTGTGTAGTAGTTACGGGTACAATGAAAGAAATTACGGAGCTGCTATATGTTCTTGTGTGTTCTGCTGATCTCCGGTTGAGTTGAGTTGTCTGCAACAGGTAGGTAAGTTATGCATAGTGAGCTGCAGATATATTATTACGGGTAGGTGCATCAGGCAGGTATCAAGTACAGGCAGGTATCTTCTCTATTCACTCTACGCACATAAATTACATTTAGCCAGACATTCATAACATCATAACAGAATTGAACTCAAACTTTTTGCTGAGAGAGAAGAAGGATGGCTGTATCACATTTCATGGTTACCATTCTGTTGATGTGTGCAGGCAGTCGAGAGAAATGAGAACGGAGGAGGTCGTTAATTGACATTAAGGGCGAAGCATGCTTGCTAAGTTGATTAGTTAGTTCTCCTTAATTGGCACTAAAATAAATTTGTTTAATGTAAATGGATCATTCTGTTCTTTTTTCTATTTTGAAACATTACAGGTACATGATGTATGTATAGTACACAGCTTAATATAACTTATGTGACTCTGGGGGAAGAGCAGTGGTAGTCTCTTGGCTATCAACTGATTTCAATTTGTGTAATTGGAGCCTGATCTTGAACTTGATGATGACTTTACCAATGATTTTTAAGTTAATCTGGTCAGGGATGCTTAAGCATGTCGTGCCTTGTATCTTGTAATCTATCTTCAGTACATAAATAAATAGACAGCTTTTGTAGATAGCCGTATATTAAGAATACGATGAGATAGTTATCAAGTCCCAATCATAGTATCTGGTATTATTGTAGCACCATAAAGTGTGCCAATTGTACAAATGTTTGAGAATTCAAATTGATACTCGAATGACACATGTGCAAGAAAGAATTTAACAGTACACATGTATGGCATATTATCTGTCGGGAAATTGTTATTGAATCTCTCCCACATATTTTAGCACTTGGCATGCGCATGTATACTGAAATTAAAATTAAATATTCTACAACAAAATTATATATTAGTGTCGTAATAAAGTAAGTTTGGTTAGGTAGTCTCCTGATCACGGGCTCACACTATTGAGTTCAGTTCAGTTGCAGCAGCACAAAATAATAAGTTAATAAAACGCTCAGGCTCTGGAAATAAACAATTAAAACTTGTCTTTGGGGAGGAAAGAATCTCATTTGTTTGACAAATTGTATAAATAAGTAAGTACTTACCATTCCGAGTAAGCTGTAAGTAATTATGCAGAAATTAGAGGCATTCACTCCAAAGTTGAAAAATGGCGTGTTTAAGCACAAACAAAGCCATTCGCAATAGCTTCGGTCTTCAAGTGATACACATCCATTGTTTATCATACTCGTTAATTTTTCCATCACATTTTCCTTGAAGTTTTGAACCTTTAGACATTAATAAATTATTAATATCGCATTTCTGCCATAACCATAACTCCACCTCGCTACCCTCAATAACGACAATCACTCTTGAGTGAATCTTCACTCACACCAGTTGAATATTTGATTCTTTTTATTGCTGTAAGTATTCTTTTGCCGACTGGACTACATAAATTAAACTCACTTTTACTTTTTTTTAAATTGTGAGCAAGAGAAAGTATAGTGGAGAAGAGTGAAAACTTATTATTCGCCATATTAATATGGCGTGGAAAGAGAAACTTCATTTACGTGGTGAAAGTAAAAAGGTGTGCTGTGGGTGGTTTCTTATTATGTGATTTTCCTTGATCAATATTGTTCAAAAGATCAAATATCCGGTCAAACTAAAAGGCCCCACCCTACAAACCTAACCTAATTTTACATAATCTAACTTAAAATTAGGGAGGGGTGGGTGGGGGACACTAAAATTCCCCACTCTAAGATGGGGCCTTTACGTCTTACCGTCAACTATCTGGTAGTAATATCGTTATTGGGCCACGGTGATAAATATTGTCATTAGTGACTCATAAAAGTTAAAGAAGGTTTTGGATTACAGAGGGAAGTTTTCGAGATTTCTAATTGTGCAGCTATTTATTTGAAACAATCTACAATCGGATGAGTCGTTTATATTATATTCTTACCACTTGATGACTTTTCGCAGCATTCCATAGTACTGCATTGCATTTCAGCGCAGAAAAAACGCAGTAGATTTTGACAACAACATCTGTGGTAGGTTTGAATACAACGAAGAGACTTATAGACTGGATACTAAACATGGCAGAGAAATTGGCCAAAAATACATGCTCAGTTGCTATATTTATCGCAGTGACTCTGTGTTTGGTCACTAGGAGATTGTCAACTACGTGATGGTGCAATATGGAATGGTCTCCGTCTAGAGTTTTCATTAAGCGCGTAACGATTTCCAAAATAGCAAACATGCTAAATGTAGACAAGAGAAAAATAAATGTCTTGAAATAAGACAGTAAGCAGTAGCTTATGTACATAAAAGCAGCCAAAGAGATCTTTTCCCAGGATAGTTCTCCAGTGTAAGGTCCGATTGTGTCTGTCTGATAAGTTGCATACATCATCGCCCCAATAAACCTTCTACAAGAAGAGGGGTACCCTATGAATCCATAAACAGAAAGGACTCCCACTGCAGAGAATGTGAATTCTACAAATATCCACAAGTATGTGAGCAATACAACCTGCCAAAGAGAAGAAAAGTAAGTTATTTTGTCACTAGAAATTCAAATAGCAAACAGCAATTAGCCCATTATGGCGGTACTTACTTACGCTATAGATAAAGATATACTTCATTCTAAAATGACGTATTTAATCACTAAAATATTTTAAGCACTTCATCTGGCAATGCAAAATCGTTATTGCCTCAAAACAATTTCTTCTTCTATCTTCAGGGTGGAAAAAAGCTTACAGAAAACCTCCACGATGACGAAAAAAGAGTTAGACGAAGTAATTTCATCAATAACACATCTCAGGCAAGAATTTATGTTAACTGGTGATATTACTAATATTCCTGGCTGTTAATTGTCCTCAGCAATAAACTTGTAGTACTTAATAACATCGTATATCGAGAAATATAGCACATGCAGTTAGTAGAATTAGATAATAATAATATGCCCAACCTTCTTACACCGACTATAAGATGACAAACCATTATGTGTAGGGGCCAAGTTGATAATATCTGCAGTTTGTGAACTGTACATCCAGCAGAAGTTGCAAAATGTTAACATTTGGCAGCCGGAGACCATTGAACTCGCAACTGAGAATGACTCGGAAGGATTCTGTCGTAAATCCGTCCTGAAGCATTCTAAGAATGACACAATTACTGACATGAAAGCCCAGGTCTGCAATGATATGCACACCACCTAAACTCCATAAAGAGACCCAATTACAAGTAATGAATCCATTGTCAGCCTTTACCCAACTGGAAAACAAATGGGCTAGTACCTACCTTCTGAAAAAAAGCTTTTCCCACTGAATATTTATCAGTACTTTTACACGAATTTATCCGAAATGGAATGATACCCAGATAATAGCCGGTGTTAATGAAGGTCACAAATATTCTTGGGAAGTTGTAAAGTTCCGTCTGACTTGCAATACTGACCTCGATTTTACTTATGGAACTGTCGTTTGCCCTTTTACGAAACATTTTTGTGTCAAATCCGTTTTGAAGTATGTTTCCAGGTTTTGTACTATCTATCATGTATGTGTATGTACTAATGTAAGTTTCTACTTAACCTATTGGTACGTTTTGAGTTCTATCGTCATTCCGAATTGGGACTGGTGATGGAGGGACGGAAAGTTTCTTTCAGAGTAAATACCAAATGCTCTAAATAATTGATCAACTAATAACAATAGGAGTTTATGCTAAATGTGCTAATGTTTTGTGCGTGAATTTGCTTCACACGAACATGTAGTAAGTGCTTTGCTTACCTATTATGGAATTGTTTGGTTATTTAATGATTAGTTGTCTTATCGTTTTAGAGCCCTTGTCATAAGACTTCATTTGCAATATGTAGTGTGCAATAAAATATGTCAAGAAATCACTTCTGTAAAAATACTACTATTACATTGTAAGAATTGAATAAGTAGTATTCTATTCCGAAGCAATGTTATTAGTGACTCAACAATGAAAAAATAGATATAAAATGTATAGAATTCCTTCTAATCTAGTATATTTTCACGAATAATGTAAAATGATGTAGAGGTACTGTACAGTATGCTCTAACATGATCTTAACTACAATGAACTATTTTTCAGTCTAGGATTACAATTTACAATCCTAGACTGGAAAATAGTTTATCGTAGTTAAGATGCTGATTCTTTAAGGGGAAAAAATTAAGGTCTGATATCTAGGGAAGAAAATCAGATTCCCCGTTTGTACCGGCTGCTTTACTCTATGCAAGTCAGAAAATTAGACTACCTACATAACCAGATAACCACTACCCATAGCAAGTAATATTCGCAGCCGTGTTGTGATATTAAGGATGTGACAACGGAGACTGTTAAGCATAGTTGTGTGCATGTGTTTTAGACATAATGTCACAGTTGTTGACATTGGTTCGAAATAAAATCTTTTAATTGGCCACCATACATATTGTTCAGAAGCATCTATGCGATACGACATCGCTTAATTGAGCAACCTGTGACGACTAAGCAACATGTTTAAAACAACTGCATGTGGCAGCCAAGGGGTCTTGGACACCAAAGACTGGGGATCAGGATGGGGTACCTGCACCTGATTTGTATTCCTCAAGAATTATTTATGAAAGCATATTATCGGACTAGTTCACATCAACGGCAAAATTGATATTCGGACTACATTGAAAGAAAGTCGTCTTAGGAAGGAAGTTATCGGTACAAACGGGAAATCTGACTTTCAGTAACTTCTTTAATTATGCTAATAGTGACATGATTAGCGTGACAAAAGCGTGGCACGCTCCCTTCTATCATGAATTAGTAATTTATACAGATACAACTGCGGAAGCGACTTATTTTTTGTGTAGTGAAATAATTGATGTTTACAATAATATTATTACGATAGAATAGAATGTATATCCGAATTGTGTGAATAAGTATATAACTGGCTGTATTGAATACTGAAGATAGCTAAATGTGGTTTGATTAAGCGTACAATGTGGGTTTGTTGTTATTGACTAATGTATAGGTACTTAAGTTAAAAGAGGGATTTTTGGAACTATTTTAGCTGTCAGTATTTCCATTTCAGTTAGTAAGACATGAATTAATTAATTGCTTAATTATAATTACTTAATTAGATGAAATGGTATCGTAATAGTCATACAGTCATACCTTATTTCGTTGAAAGCATAGGTGAAAATCGTGAAAACCAACACTTTATTGCAATCACTTTGTTGTGAGAAAAGCTTTGTGGTGGTTGAAAAGAAGAACGTTACTTCGTTTGAGGAGACACCTGCAATCTGCTTCTCGCACTTCTCGGCTCATGGGTCGTCAGTTGGAACTCAAGCCTTTAGAATGCAGGCAGAAGCATTCCTCGCCACATGCAACAACTTCACATAAAGCGACGTAATAACCACTGCACTACTTCAGACTTTCAGACTCGGCAACACTTTCTTATGAATATTTTATCCAGCGTTTTTTGCCGATAACAATTCTCTGCATTGACATTTCTTTTTAAACGTAACAGCCTCACTAATAATTTTGGTATTCTGGTGTAGATTCGGGACTAGAATGGAGAGTGAGGTATCAAAACTATCGCTTTATGGTAATTTTCACAAAGCTCCTAGTGCTAATTTTTGGGATGTGCGAGGAATGTGTTGCTCTGACTCATCTCGTATGCCACTATCTCATCTAGTAAATCATAATGCATCATGTGAACTTTTTCTAAGCATTGTCAGTCTAAATAAATTGAAAAAGAGAAGTGGATGGATGGTGTGTGTTGCACATCTTAGATGTATAGCCATGTAATGGTTACAATTAGAACAGAGAGATATAGGTTTGTCTTGACTATCTTTAACGCTATGGCACTGGAATCCCTTGTACAATAGGTGGGTACTCAATTACTTAGTGGAGGTACTGGAAATACAGCCTGACATTGAATAATAAGCCTCAAAAGCTAACTGAGAGTCAAGGTGATGCGATAGTGAATGCTGGTGGGGCTGCAGAGAGTACCTGTGCAGTGCAGCCAACAATAAAAGAAGATGACTCGTCTTGAGTGGCTTGAGAGAATGAGCCTGAAGGGTCTGATTCAAACTGAAAGAATTCCTGCTTTACTACCTACTAGCATCTTAAATGAGCCTGATGTAAGTTGAGTGCAGTCGAGTGGGTAGATAAAAACTAATCATTATTTCCCATCTCATATTAATATCATATCGCATGGCATGGCACACCTCATATTCGGAAAAAGCCAACGAATCTTTGTCATGCATACCAATACGGATGCTACACACACTTTTATGGTATTTGCATTCATTTCCAACAATGTACCTCAATAATAACCGGCACAAGGAATTTTTAAGTACCTCACTAATTTTTGACTTACGTCTTGGAGGACGTAAATGCATCAGGTACTTTGTCACTCTGTCCGTTCGCATAAGCATATACGAATGCATTATTATTGAGTTCACAAATGAATGAGCAATTTTCTGAAGTCTTTAAGTTGAAGTAGCCTTTTTAGTATCTACCTAAATATTTTGTTTTTAAATGCTGATTATGCTTATACATATTATATGCAACACAACACAGCTAATTGTGCTGTATACTGATTGTGCTCCTACCTACTGCATACTATATAGTGGCTCTGACTGTCAATGGGTATATACTTCTAAAAGAAATTAATAATTCTATGTGATAAGGTAAGTAAGAAAAGAAATTCCACCTTCTGAAGCCAAAATAAATGTCTTTAAATGAGTGATCATTCTAAAATGTGGTAGAAAGTAGAACTTTGACTAGTCCTCAGAGGACAACTAAACTTTCCTAAGCATAAAATGTAGGATTGTTGTGTAGTGCCTGCACTGCGGATACACAGAATTAATTACTAGACCAGACTGAACATTTTGCATAGAAGTAGTAGTATTTATAATAGTAGGGTATAATCGATTCTATTGGAAACTCCTTGGGTATAATGTTTATAGTCCTATTGTGGTGTACTATATTAGTAATACCCTACAGTCATCGAATGCTATAGTAGAGTAAACTGAGCAAAGGCATGAGTAAGTATACAAAAAGTTCAATGATGGGTACTGTGTTTCTCTGCAATCAAGAATGATACTTCACTACAATTACAAAAAGCAAGGTAGAAAAAGTGAGAACACGCATGCAGGTGCACCCATCCCATTTCTGGTACAAGTGAGCGGGTAAAAGGCGTAAAAATTACGTAGGCAGACAGATAAAGGTATAAGGTGAAACAATATAAAATAAACCAGGCCAGTTCAACATCCAGACCCAGAAAGGCTTAGTCCAGCCAGTGGAAAAAGCCTCGGCAGAAATGTAGTTCCATTTTCAGTATGTAAGGCTATTCCAGGCAACTTTTCCTAAGCATGCATGTGTGTAATATATGCAGACACTACTACGACCTGAAACAAGTGGGAATGAGACTCTGAATAGTTATGCCATACCTCTAAATGTTTGTAACTCGTAAATATAATAAATATTATTATTATTACCATCCAGTGCAGTGGATGTGGACTACACAAAATGGAAAACAATAATATATGTATATTACTAAGCCTAGAGAAGCCATTCTTATCCGTTGTTGGCTACATATAGAACAACAATTACTACAATAAAATACAAAGCCTGCTTAGCTAATGTAGCTTTACGAAGTAAGAAATGAAACAAGACAAGCAAGTCAAGTCAAGAGTTGAGAGTAGAATAATAGAATGGAATAATAAGGAATCTTATTTGAAGGGCCTACTCGTCCATTCTTATTCATTCTTTCAGTTTTGAGTACTCCTAGAACTATATTCCTGTGCCCATTGCCCATGTAGTTACTTAGGCTTAAAGACAGACATAAATAATATCATGAGGATCACTGATAAACGGATAACTTAAGGTATCTTCTCCAAGTACTTAAGGTTGGTGTGACTACGTTCGTTTACCTGGGTTTTCCTACTCTACATCTCGGAGCATAACTCAAGTAAAACCAAACCGAATTTGAAAATGTCAACTGACATTTAAATTTCTGGTCTATATCTCGGACTCAAGGCTCTTAGATTTTGAAAA
>JABASH010001040.1:0-30079 GCA_019776445.1 Tomocerus maximus
AAAAAGAGGAAAGAATTTGATGACGAGCATGAGGCCCCTTTATTTGAATTTGTATTTGCAAACATCAATGAAAAATCGATAAACATTTCTTGCATGTATTTCCCTACTTAAAATCAAAATTTTCAAACTCAATTTTCAATGCTTTAAAAAAATATTTCCAAAAATCGGGCTTTCATGCTCGTCTTAAAATTCTTTGTAGATTTCGAAAATGAAAACCATATTACTGTATGTTCAGCCGTTTTCCCGTTCTCGTTTTCCTTCAAAGTCCCCAGTCCCCACACCCCCTTAACCGCAGGTTTAGGTCCGCAGGGCAATCTAACTTCACAAATATTTTTGACCTAACCTAAACCTGTGGTTAACTTACGTAACATGAACATGGGAAAAGAAATTTCAAGAAAAGTGTAGTCAAGAAAGTCAAGATAGTCACGAACAAAGAAGCAACTTTTACTGGCTATATAAGTATACGTTAACCGAATTGTAAATAATAATAATTTAGCAATACCTACTATCAGTATTCAAAGCAATAGGAAAAGTTAATCACTATAATAAAATGATAAATGAAATGATGGAAATGGAAACTAAAACAGATGATTCTGTAATTTCTTCGTAATCGCAGCTGTTTGAGCAAAATATAAGAATTAGCGTTAGTTAGTTGACGTTTTCCAGTTTTGAATTGAAATGCGTATAAGATATAGGAGAGTAAGGAGAGGGGAATAACTTCATCAATTTAAGAAAAACAAAGAAAAGATTAATGGTATGTAAAACATATTCAAGGGCTGTATCCCATCAACTAATTACGGATGCCATTATTTAAATTATATTATAATCACGTAATTACTTCTGTGTACATTATTATTATACCAAATCAAGCAGAATAGTAATCAAAACGTTTACATAAAACTTTGTTATACAGCTACGTACGTGACTACGTGTGTGTGTGTCAAATGCAATCATTAAAATGCCAATTTGTTCATTGTACGCCTGTAGGCTCCGCACGCCAAGCCTGCAGATGTGGGGTGGGACTGTAGGAAAATATTATTTTCAAGGATTTTAAAGTATCTTAACAATTACAATCGTCGACTCGAAATTGAAATCAGATTTCAAGGGGAAGGGGATTTCGAATTTTCTGATTTTATACCTAATGTAAATGTATAGACGCCTGGAGTCCCAAAAATAATGGAATCGGCACTGCTGCTGTATTGAATATCTCTGATGTATTGTAGTATATTCAAAATTCAAATATTTTCCTAAGTCTGGGTATTTTGTCTGTAATCAAGGACGTATAGAGGGGGGGCTTTCCGGGCTGAAGCCCCCCCCCCGAAATCCTCGAAAATAGCATTTTTTTTCCGTAACGCGCGAAATTTTTCATTTAGCCCCCCCCCCCGAAACCCGTGTGACGAACGCAAAAATATACATACTTAATTGTACCATATCCCATCTTGAATTGAAACGTAATTAAAAGTTGTAGCACCTAATAACGTCATCAAATGCTTATAATATTATTGTACCAAGAACTTTAAGTTCCATGTCACCAATATGCATATTAATTACTAATTTAAGTCGTGATGTAATAATTTAGGGACGGGCTGTATTTTGGGCAGGAGCTAACAATCCAACACTCAATAACTACAATTAAATGTTGATGCTGTAATTGCTAGTTTAAATTACAGTGAAATCCCAAAATGTAGATTACCTTTCGAGCTCATTAACATCCTTATCATTATCATTGTTCTAAGTTTTTCTGTAGAATTAATATCTTTGGTGGTTGCTTGCTTGCATAATGATGACAAAAAATTATTTTTGAAAGGGAATATAAAGGCCAGTTTTCTTAACATCAATTTTAATTTTCATGTACAGCTGTAGATTTATAGTATCTCAGAATCATGAGCGAAAATAGAAAAAGACGAAATCATAATCCATATGATGAAGCAAAGCCATTGTCGAAGCTGTTATTTTTTTGGATAATGCCCTTTTTCAAGATGGGATATAAGAAAGATCTTCAGATTGATGATCTTTATGAAGTCCCTAAAGATTATTTATCAGAAAATCTTGCAGAAAAGGCTAATCGGTAGGTAACTTACATAAGCACCAATTTTATAAGTACGGCCTAGAATTTTAATTTGACTTGCAATTCGATCAATATATATATGTATATAATGGACGATAATAAATAATGGAAGTGGGTAATATGTGAGAGATTATTGAGAATCGTTCTGTAAATGTAAAAATATCATTGTAGGTATTGGGATGAAGAGCTGACCGTAGCAAAAGAAAAAAATCGACCTCCAAAATTAAGACGAGTACTTTGGAAAATCTACGGGAGCGGGATTTTAATTTGTACACTGGCAACTATGGTGGATGAATGGAGTATTCGGTACGTTTTTCTATCAGACTATTACTGAACTAAATAATTTAATTAAATTAGCTAAAAATTAGTTTTGCTTAACAGAATAATATCCCCATTGTTCCTGGCAAAGCTGGTCAAATCTTTTAGCAAATCATCTACAGTCTCTAGGAATGACCAATATCTGTATGCTGCGGTTGTTTGCTTAGTTCCTTTCTTACACAATTTCTTTTACCATTTATCTGTTTTTGCAATTCAACGGGCAGGATTTTCC
The DNA here is from genome assembly GCA_019776445.1 of Tomocerus maximus. NCBI lineage: Eukaryota > Metazoa > Arthropoda > Collembola > Entomobryomorpha > Tomoceridae > Tomocerus > Tomocerus maximus. Next base: position 2,619 of record JABASH010001040.1, read on the forward strand.
GCTCGGGTGGCTCTATCATCTTTGATGTTTAGAAAGGTTAGCTATTTACACACATATATATACATATTTTAATACCATACTACATATACTGCATATTGAAACGACGGAATCGGGAAAATATTTCAAATGTTCTTCACCTTGGCCTTGCTTGATCCTTTGAAAAGATTTCTTCTACAATTAAATCAGTTTCAATTTCAATTCTGTCCCGAGGTTTCAATGCACATGTTATATTAATATATAAAATATTTATTTTTTGGAAACAATCCAGGCAACAAGACTTAGCAATTCTTCGAAAAAACAAGCTGCTGTTGGACAATTGGTAAATCTACTATCGAACGATGTCAGCCGTTTTGACTACGGTCTTCTTGTTCTCCCTTATCTTATCGTTTGTCCTATCCAAGTATGTCTACTCCTGTATTTCCTATTTCAAGAACTCGGATTTTCGTCCCTTTCTGGAGTTTGCTTCATCTTTTTTCTCATCCCAGCTCAGTGTATGTAAAATACAAACAATTAAATAGGGCAATGGTTCGACATTAGCCTATCCGTGTAAAGTTTGGTTTTGAGTTTCGGAATTTTTGTGATTTAAATTGTTAATTTTAGATTTCAATGGAAAATTTGCTGGGAGATTCCGACAGAATATAGCCAAACAGACGGACATCAGGGGCAGAATCATGAATGAAATTATTATTGCAATAAGAGTAATTAAAATGTACGCTTGGGAGAAGCCTTTCTCTAACTTAATTGAAAAAGTTCGAAGGTAGAATTAGCGTTTTAATTTTCAGCATGATTTTCAGTTTACTTTTATAAATAATTTGCAAACTTATTTCGACTATTTCAGGCTTGAAGTTCAACAACTTCGGAAAAGTGCTTACCTCCGTTCGTTCTGGTTAGCACTGCATTCTTCAGCAACTAAACTTATGCCGTGTTTTACTGTTGTGATGTATATTCTATTAGGGAATGAATTGTCGGCTGATAAAGTTTTCTTCGTTGTATCGATTTCAAATCTACTTATTAAAAACATATTGTATTTCTTCCCGTACGCAGTTGCAGGAATGGGGGAAACTCATTCTGCATGCAATCGAATAGAAGTAGGAAAACTATGAATTCTCTGTTTTTCATACAATTAGATTTTGTGAAACATTAACCTAACGTTCTAATTGTTTCGCAGGAATTTTTATTAATTGACGAAAAAAGCCAAAGTCTTGGATTTGAAAGTACGATTTTGTCTGACAGAAAACATCTTCCATCAGTTTCGATGAAAAATGCTACAGCAAGGTACTACTCTTCAAGCTTATAAGGTTATTGCCAGTTCCTCTAAAACTTACAAATCAAAAATGATCTTCATATTATTCTTTGCAGATGGTCAGAAGACAATTTGACTTTGAATAACATTAATTTTCACGCTGAAGGAGATCAGCTTGTAATGGTTGTTGGAGTTGTCGGTAGTGGAAAAGTAAGACACATCCATAAATTATGCAATGTTTTGCTATACTCTAGAACTTCTTTTATTTCTGTTAAATAATGCTATTCTTTGTGTTTACAGTCATCGTTTCTTAATATGCTCATCTCAGAATTGCTTTTGTCAAATGGAAAGTGCAAAATCAACGGCAAAACGTCTTACTCTGCTCAGGAACCTTGGATTTTTTCCGGAAATGTTCAACAAAACATTCTTTTTGGAACGCCATTTGATGAAAAGCGCTATGAAAGAATTATCAGTGTATGTGCATTGAAAGATGACTTTAGCCAACTTCCGTATGGAGACAAGAGTATCGTTGGAGAAAGAGGAATCACTTTAAGTGGAGGACAGAAGGCAAGAGTTAATTTGGCTAGAGCTCTTTATAGAGAAGCAGACATTTATCTTTTAGATGATCCTTTAAGTGCGGTTGATTCCCGTGTGAGTAGACACATTTTCGATGAGTGCATTCGTGATCATTTACGTGGAAAACTAAGAATTTTGGCTACACATCAGCTCCAATATTTATATCAGGCTGATTATATCATCGTCTTAAATAAGGTAAAGATATTAAGAATTAACTACTCGAATGAAAGGATGTATTCTTAAATCTGGATTTTTAATACATTTTGAAGTAGTAAGGTATAATCATTACTTCTGCTGATCAATAATTCAGTAATATTTTTATTGCAACTTTTAAGGGTGAAATTCTTGCACAAGGACGCTACAATGAGCTTGTTGATCAAGGTATCGATTTCGTTTCTTTAATGGCAAGCGATGACGATGACAGCAAAGTGAGTAAACCAACCGTGTTGGAAGATACTGAAACGGTAATTATCACTTATTATATAGTAGCAATTTTAAGTGAGCATATGATAATTAATATAATGCTATTGCCACTGAAAATGTGCATCATCAAAATGGCAATATCCATTGCCAAAATAAGTTCTGCTGGATGAATTCAAATATGGTGTTTGCAATTAGAAATCAGATTATGCTAATGTTGGCAAAGATGATCCTCAAGAAAACAAAGAATTGGCTACAGAAGGATCTGTAACAGGCAAAACTTACTGGGGCTACTTCCGTTCTGGACACAGTCTTGCAGGATTTGTCAGTTTAGCAATAATTTTCCTGTCAGCTCAAGTGGTTTCCAGTGCCACGGAATATTGGCTATCTTTTTGGTAAGTAATTGCGTAATTTTTATAAGACTCCAGTCTTCAATTTTAACAGACTTTGTTTCGTCAGTATATGTCATATTATTATTTTGTTTATTGTTGTCATTGTATAGGACTGACGGAGAAGAAAACAAAAAGTTGCTTGAAAGTACAAATATCACTCAATCGTCGACACTGGACCCCAAAAATGACGTTTTAAATCAATCTGAGTATAAAGGCGAAAACTTTTATATTTCAGTGTATATCGGCTTGGTGGTAGCTGTGATTTTATTATGTGTTCTTAGATCGTTCCACTATTTTAATTATTCTTTGGAAATTAGTATCCATCTTCATAATAGAATGTTCTCAAGTCTGGTACGTGCCCCAACTTTATTTTTTGACGAAAACCCTTCAGGCAAGTTTCATTTTGTATTTTTGTACACTAAGAATCGTTCAATATGAATAGTTTGAATTCGTATTTTAGTTTTAATGATTTATCTAACAGGAAGAGTGATGAACAGATTTACAAAAGATATGGGAGTTATCGACGAGCTGCTTCCATCGGCATTTTACGATGCTCTGCAAATTTTCATTGAACTATTGGGAATTATGACGATCGTTGTTTGGTCAAATTATTACCTCTCTATCCCAGCAGTTGGGATTTTTATTGTTTTGTGGATTTTGAGATCTGTTTACGTACGAACCTCAAGAGATGTTAAACGACTTGAATCGATAAGTAAGTTAAACTAATTTAGGGAGAACAAAAACATTTTCCGTTAAAACATTTGTTCATGACATTCATCGCTGTGTTCAAATAATGATTTTCATACCAAATCTCAGAATTTAACCGTAATTGGCGAATTGTTTCATTGTCTTTCAGCAAAAAGTCCAGTTTTCAACCATTTATCCTCTAGTATACAAGGACTGACCACGATCAGAGCGTTTGGGTGTCAGGACAGAATGATAAAGCAATTTGATAATTACCAGGTTTAATATAATTCACTCAGTAACTTAATTTTGCTTAATTCTTCGATTTTTTAGCAGTAAGAATTATTGTAGAGTACCGTAATATCAAAAATGATATAACTATGTTTATTTATATCAGTGGTGATTTTTGTTTTGAAGGATGCACATTCTTCTGCCTGGTTTCTGTTCATTTCGTCTGCCAGGTCTTTTGGAATGTGGATTGATAACATTTGTGGGGTATTTTTAGCATTCGTCACATTTAGTTTCCTGACAGTAGTCGATGGTATTCATAATAAACATTACTTGTGTTATCTTATATTTCAATAGTAAATAGCAGATAAAAGTGGTTCCGGTCTCTCTTTAACTAATTTCATTTTGGTGAAACAGATTCTCGCAGTGGAATTGTAGGATTAGTGATAACATCGGTGATGACATTAACTCAAAATATTCAATGGGGAGTGTAAGTTAAAATTCATTGTTCTTAATCTTGAATCTTCTTGGATCGACCATTGAATGCATATAACTACTATTTTCTAGTCGCCAATCCTCCGAAGCCGAGAATTTCATGACTTGTGTGGAAAGAAGTTTAGAATATGTTAATTTGGAGCCAGAAGCATCGCTTGAGTCACAAGATGGTAATGAAATTGTAAATGTAGAATAAACACATTAAGTCTATGAGTTAAATATATTTTGTCTATTTACAGATAAAAAACCGCCATCAGACTGGCCTAAAGGTGGAGAAATCGAGCTCAAAAACGTGTCACTAGCGTACGATGATAATGGTGATGTTTTGAAAAATGTGAGCTTTGAAATAAAATCCAAAGAGAAAATTGGGATCGTCGGAAGAACAGGGGCAGGGAAAAGTTCGATCATAGCCGCCCTTTTCAGGATGACAGAACCCCGAGGTCAAATTTTTGTTGATGGAGTTCTTATCAATGAAATTGGACTACATGATTTGCGAAAAAATATTTCCATAATTCCTCAAGACCCTGTTTTATTTTCTGGAACTGTTCGATATAATTTAGATCCCTTTGAACAATTTGAAGATGATGAACTATGGAAAATTTTGGAAGAAGTTAGTTTAATTGACTAAGATCATCTTAGATAATTTCAATCTTCACAACTTTAATTCAGTAAATATGAAACTTTTATGACAGGTTCAACTTAAAAGCAGGATTCCTTCGTTGGATTTTAATGTTTCTGATGCAGGATCGAATTTTAGCGTTGGTGAGCGACAACTCGTTTGTCTTGCTCGAGCAATTTTACGCAGAAACAAGTTCATTGTTATGGATGAAGCTACAGCTAATGTAGATCCTCGGTAAGTAGATAAAACGAAAGTACAGGCACGTTTTGCTCTTGAAGGAAAAACATTAAAGCTGAATAGTTTCAGAAAGGTGATCTTTGCTTTTTCTTTTACAGAACGGATGCGTTTATCCAAAACACAATGAGAAATAAATTTTCAGACTGTTCAATAATTACAATCGCACACAGACTACACAGCGTGATGGATTGTGACAGAATTCTAGTTTTAGACAATGGACATTTAATGGTAAAATAAATTGCTTCAAAATTAATTTGGAATTTCGCATCAATTTATGTCAAATTCCGTTTGTATACAAACATTAGTACCTAATTATAATTAATTTCATCTGTATAGGAATACGACCATCCTCACTTACTTCTGCAAAATCCTTCGGGTATTCTGTACTCTTTGGTGGAGCATACTGGTTCCTCGGGAAGTGCAAAGTTACGACAGTTGGCTCATCAGGTAGTGTTCATGTTTGAAACAATTAGTACGCATTATACATACTATTACATTATGCATGTAACATTTTCATATTAAATCTGTAAATTATGTTTTATCAGCAATTTATTTCATATCTATTACAGGGCTATCTTCAATCACAAAATCTACGATGAAATGACCACAGTTTATTGTCTTGTACTTTTAATAATTATATCGCCTGACGTAATCTTTTCAGCACATTTTAATCTGTGATTCTTTAATTGTATTATTGACTATTGGACAGGATGTAATATTAATATGCATTGTGGATTGTTGTGACATAATATACCTTGAATGAACACTATAGAGGATTTTCTAAGTTTACCTTAAGTTATTATTATGCATTGAATGAGGTCAACCCAGAAACTTTCTATACACTCTTCATAGATATCTATTTTCTGGTGCAAAATAATTAGGACCTGACCTATATAATATATCTGAAGCATAGCATAACTATAATCGATTTCTCATTTTTCTAAAATCCAGAGCATTTAAACTAAATGATTAATGATGATTAAATATTAGCTAAATATGTACAAGGGCTGTATCCGCTAATTACTTGAACCATTAGAAGTAAAGTTGCTTAAATGGTGTAAAATCCCTATGACTGTACATTTAGTACATGAGTAATGGGCTATTCACAGAACTTCACTCAGTGTTTTAATACGTGTAAACACTTACGCATTCAGAAATATTATTTTGCTTATAATATTTACCTTTAGTGCCTTCATCATAAATAGCAACTAAAAATTTTATACTTAGTATGAGAACTGCAGCAGAACTTTCAGGGCTTATCGTTACTCACATCTTTGGAAAATATTAAATATGCATAACGAATTCCCTTAATTTTGTATGGTTGTATCTGCATGTTGCATCTAGTTGTAAACAGAGTAATTATGGTGTATAGGTGCATAGGAAAGATTTTCTTCCCAACATTCATTATACAATTGGTAGGTATATACTTTTAAAGTTTCAATACGATATGTTGTAATCTTCCCTCAAAGAAGAAAATGCAAAATCCGGACACTACTTTTTAGATGAGGGTTGGACGTATTTTGTGGTATACCATTTTGCTATACATCCAAAAGTCTCGGAGGAGATACGCATTTGCTAAAAAATATGAAGACAATAAATGTGGTAGTCAGAGCATGTCAGAGTAGCTGGTCGTTGCCAGGAATCATACCCACGTTAATATATCGCTTTGTCCACATCCATGAGATTCTAACATCAGAATGTGTACCCTCTGGGTTTGTAAGACATACAGCTTTTAATAGTGAAGACATCCATGGCCATGCAATAGAATACGAGTGTTAGGGATTTGTCATGCTTATAGTAAACAGCATCAAGAAAAATGTTGCTTTGCGGTTTATCTAATCCGGCGGACACCGGAAAATACAAGCTTTTCCAAGGAAGAGAGTGGTAAACAAAACACTTACATCCCATCATAATATACGAAGAATGTGGGTGACTACTGTTAACTGTAGTTCTTATAAAGAAAGAACTTCTTTCGCTTTGCTATGGAATTGAGGTTTATGACTCATAATTTATTAATCTCTAGCTTACTATGAGTTCTGCGTTAGTCAGTCAGGACACAGTTGAGTTGTGAAAAAAATCATGGCAAATATAAAGCCACAAATTGTGTTTTCATAATAAAAAGCGTTTTACCTCCTGATTTTCGACACCAAATTTCTAACACCCTAAAAATACAAATCTTTTTTGTCAATAGCCTGCTATTCAGATTCAAATATCTTCTTATGAATGTGAAACCAAGTAACAATCTAACAATACTAGCAATGAAGTGCTAAAAATAGGCAGCTTATGGGAAAACATTGAAAACAGGCTGTTGAAACAAAATGTGTTTTAGCATCTTTTTTGATGGGAATTTGGTGTTGGAAACTTTGGGGCTCTTCCTGCAAAATATACAGATGCTGCGGTAATTTCTTATGTCACTCAATGTTTTTGTTTACATCGCTACATGCGTAATCATTACATTCACAAGTGTTTTTTACACACGAATCGTTATGTGGTTTCATAGAAAACGAATGCAATTGCATACTCGTAATCAATAGCAGACAGTCATACAGTGTAACATAGTAGCCAATTGCTGTAGACCAAATACGAGTCAATTTAATGAAATGAGACCAATGCCAATGTCTTCCTCTCACCCTCTCAGTTCACTAAACTTTCGTGTCAATCACATTCAGAACGCAGAAGGAACAAGATCACAAACTTTTTTAATTACACCCATCCAGATCAGATCCATAAAAACTCTGACTATTCCGTAGTCTCATTCTTAAAAATTAAAATGTCTGTTCGGATTAATTTTTGGATAATGTCTTTACTATTCGTGGTGATCTTCTTGGCATTCATTCATGAAACTTCCGCACAAAACGCATTCCGTTGTATTAAAAACTCACAGTGTCGTCTCGGATTCCATTGCTACGATGGCGTGTGTGTCCCTATGTACAGAAGTAAAAAGTTAACTTACATTTGAAGATACTCAACCCAGAATGTAAACTTTTAAAAGCACTTATTTTCATAAGGTGAGTCATTTTGGATTTTTTTAATTACAGGATACAAAGGTTTAAGGATTTACTTTACTTTTGCACTTAATCTCATGTTCTTTTTTCAGATTATTTATTCATCAGCCTGGAATGGTACTTTCGCCATTTCCCTCCACAAGTGTTACCGTGCTTTACAAATTCAAAGTTCCTGATTCTGAAATAGACATCAACTTCAAGTCCTATCTATTTTGTGAACCTACTTAGTTAATTGATTCGTGGAAAAGGATGTAGCTTTGGGACTCCATTTAATTCCCGCATCTACTTCCCACACAGATGGCTTTGACTTTCTTTCTATCTAACCTTTTTGTTCCTTAGTTTGTGTACATAGTATTTTACTTTTAAAGCGTTTCTTCTATCAGGAATGGAAAGATTTGTACTTTGGGGTTAACATTATTTGTCATATTGTAATAGAAACTACTTAAGCATTTAATTGGTTAGTTTGTTATTTGCTTATACCAAAGCTGCTATAGATAGTTACACTTAAACTCATAATATATAATAATGCTTACTTAAATATTAACTATACTCATAATTGTTACAAGATTACACGAATTACTTTTGAATAAAATAAATATCACGATTAAATTATGCAATACATCATTTTACATGCAAGCATCCATATAATTATTAAGTAGTCATTCTTAATTGTATTTATAAGAACGATGATATGACAGGAGAGTTATAAATATACTTGACACGAGGCAACTTTGTAGCAACGAGGTTATCTATTTGTACTATTCCATTCTGCATGAGAAATGTGTGCATATCTATAAATATAGAATATTGATTTATTTTTCATTGTTGAAGGTTATTTATAGGTTACAGTCTGGACAAGAAAGACCTGGAACATGGAATCCGTTCACGTTCACTCTTGTCTCTTACATAGTGGTCATTGGCATTGGTCACACATGTGGTCGTGGTGCTTACTTGATACTTGACACACAGCATGTTGATGTGAACACGTAGTATAAAAAATTAGGTTAGTAGCTCAAGTTAAAGCACTACTTAATCGGCATAATATCTAAAGCACTCTGCTTTTCCACATCCCGAACAATGACACTAACTGAACTATGCATATTGTATAACTCGTTCGCAGAAAATAAATCTCAGGCTGCCCCACTATCTAAATATGTTACAGTAATACGAGTGAAGTATGTAGGCTGTCATATGTCTATGTGTAATTTATACTTATCCATGTGGAGTATCCGCAGTAGTCGGTGCAGAGGTACTTTATGTACAACATAAAAAAATTATCTGAAGATGTGATATAGACAGACTGAGTGCAATCGTTTAATTAGCGCTTGACATTGCCCTTAAAATTAAACTCTGTCAAATACCAACCCAAATCAATCCACTGGTTCATTGAACAATAATTATAATTCTGAATGTGAGAGAGATTATAAAAAGTTACAAAGGTCATAAAGAGCAAGAAGTTGAATTTATGAATGATTCTTGTTTATTCCATTTGATTCACCATTTTTACAACTTCTGAATATCTTTAGTAAAAAATATATGCGTGATTAGCTACATTTTTTAATAGTATGTAGTACTTTAGGCTAGTTTACATAGTAAAATCATTATGCATGTAATTATGGTCAAAGCAGACCGCATGATCTTCCGAGCTGGGCATTTTCGACCTTTCGTCGTGTTTCGTAAAAGTAAATAACTCTTGATTGACTTGTATCACAAGACCGCTGATGATGTAACAAACAACACCCACTCAATTTTACATACGTAACTTACGGAATATTCCTAAGCTCACCCATATGGAATAATAAACAAATTCTAACGTAACCGATGATTGATGAAGCAATGATACATGAACATTGCCCCGGTAGGTACTCACTTATTATTACATACCAAATAACTGTACACTTAAGAGCTGGAATTAAAAAGTGATAAATCAATTAGGAATCCTTGTAACTCATGCGAGCATATGTTAACCTAGGTAGGGTAGGAATGGTAGGATTAATCGAATATTAAGTATAATAGTGAATGTGTGACAATTTATTCTGAACATATGAAACAATTATACTTAAATGGATTTTATTTACCAACCTCAACAGGAAAACTCGATTAGATAATCATTTCATGAGTGCCATTCAATGCATCCTATAAGTCCACCGATTGACAGTTACAATTATTCCAGAGCATAAAAATGGCTTAATCAGGCAAACAATATCACACTATTCATTCGGATTTCGGACTCGTATCTGAAATCAATATTTTATTTATTGAAGAGAAAAACACAGAAATCAGTTCATTGCCCAATAAATCTTATGTAATAAAATGAAGTTAATATTACATAACATGTGCAGCAAACACCTAGCAGAATCGTTGTCTTTAAATGTGTAAAAGGCTATTGCTCTCTTAAGTGACATAATTATTATAGTAAGTAATCATATAAAGTAAAACAATAAATTTTCGTGTCTATTCTCTCCGGCATATAGTTGACAATTGCACAGTGCTGTGTTATGCCCTAACTGTCACAAAAACATTTCTAAACAGACCATCACAAAATGGATTTTATACCAAAGAAACCAATTTTTAATCCCCGAAAAGGAGCGAATCCAATTTCTGTACTATTTTTCCTATGGATCTTTCCATTGTTTCGGAAAGGTTACAATAAAAGTTTAGACATAGACGATATTTACGATGTTTTACCGGAAGACAGTTCACAAAGAGTTAGCGATCGATTCCAGGAGTAAGTTGAATTGAGACTCTTACTCTACCGATTATCTTAACTATATATTATGGCAAATAACCTAATTATACGATTATGAATCAAATAGAATCTGGGACAATGAATTAATAAAAGCCAAGGAGAAAGGAAGAAAGCCGCAATTTAAGAATGCAGTTATTAAATTTATTTGGGCACGTTTTGCTGCATTAACTCTACTCTACTGCTTTGACAATTGGGTAGTCCTGTAAGATTCACTTTATTAATTTCATGAAGCCGGAAATAAAACTAAATTAATAAATTCGATGGCATTTTCCATTTTTATTACAGAACTGCACAGCCACTTTGTCTTCGTTATCTCATCCGGGCTTTTGAAAAGGATTACCCAATGGATGAAAAATGTTGGTTGGCAGTAGGTGTAGTTGTAACAACATTTCTTCATGCTATCATTCTACATCCTGCTGTTTTTGCCATTTTTCACACCGGAATGCAATGTCGAGTTGGAATTTCAACTCTCGTTTACAAAAAGGTTCAAAATATTTACTCTTGCGTAATTTATGTTCGCACTAACTATATGGAAATTATAATTATCAGGCTCTCCGTCTCAGTAAATCAGCTCAAGGAGAAACGACAGTTGGACAAATAGTGAACATCTTATCAAATGATATCAATCGTTTTGATACCAACTTGAATTTTGTTCCGTGGATGATTTCAGGACCGGTATTGGTTCTAATTTTTACTTATTTACTTTGGGACGATTTTGAATATTCCACATTGGTCGGGTTTGGCTTTATCGTACTCCTCCTTCCATGCCAATGTAAGAAATCTGGGAAATAATCCACATAATCCTTTTATCTATAATGGTATTCCTATGTAAATATTCCGAAAGATGTAATTTAATGCAACCATAGATTACATTGGAAAGTATTCGGCAATCTACCGTTTTGAAATTGCTCAGAAAACAGACGAAAGAGGAAAAATCATGAATGAGATAATCATTGCTATGAGAGTTATCAAAATGTACGCTTGGGAGAAACCATTCTCTGCCGTTGTCGACTTAATCCGGAAGTAAATCTATTTTTGTCTGAAATGCCACCATTACTAGAATTGTTTTCTACCTATATAAACTGAGTATATGATAATTACATACGAATATAATTTTGCAGATTGGAAGTGAAAGAAATCAGGAAAAGAGGAAATCTCCGAGCATTTCAAATGTCATTGTATGCAGTAGCTGTTAAATGGGTTCCTTATTTAATTTTCTTAAGCTATCTTCTTCTGGGGAATGATCTCACAGCAGAAAAAGTATTTTTTGCCTTAGCCTGCTTTAATACATTGATCCAAGTCATGCTACACTTTGTACCATTGTCATTTGCAAATCTTGGAGAGCTAATGGTCGCCATACGACGAATCGAGGTTGGCATTTTATCTGTACTTCATGTTGGCAATACTGCATGAAAATTAAGGGTCAGAATAAGACAGCGTCCGCACGGTACGCTGTCTGTAGGTGACATATCATCTATTTTTGTGTCCCTGTCCTGTCGCATTCCTGTCACTCCTGTCACATTTTGTGTTCGGTTAGATTAGGTTAGAGTACAATAGAAAGGACAGGAAAGTGACAGAATTAACCTAATCTAATTTGAAACAAATGGTGACAAGAAACTGAAATGACATCTACCCGTGTGACCGCTGTCTTATTCAAAATGATTAAATATAATATTCGGTGCTTTCAGACTTTTCTACTGTTAGAAGAGCAACAATTGCAAAGTAGTAACAATCTTAAAGAAGGTGTTCCTGTACAAGTACACATGGAAAATGGAATGGCTAGGTAAAGATTTTGTGACATTCTCTAGTTACCAATTATCAATCTCAATAATGTAAGCCAGTGACCGATTCTAATCTTTTAAAAGCTGGACCGGAGAGAGACCTACTTTGAACAACTTGAATATGCACATTGAAGGAAATAGACTTCTTATGGTCGTTGGTCCAGTTGGCTCCGGGAAGGTAAAAAGAAATTTAGAAAATGAAAATGATATGGGTTTATTGCTCAAAGATAATGCGTTTAACATCTACATATATTACTACAATGACACAGACATCTTTCCTACATGCACTGATATCCGAGTTGTCATTTACATCAGGAAAATTGTATGTCAACGGAAAGACTTCCTATGCGTCTCAAGAGCCATGGATATTTGCTGGGAATCTCCGCCAGAATATTATGTTTGGCTTGCAATACGAAGAAGATCGATACGAAGAAATAATAAAAATTTGTGCATTAGTCGAGGATTTGAAACAATTGCCTCACGGAGATATGACAATTGTGGGAGAGCGAGGAGTGGCTTTAAGTGGTGGACAAAAAGCCCGTGTCAATTTAGCAAGGGCTTTGTACAGACGGGCGGATATTTATCTTATGGATGATCCTCTGAGTGCTGTGGATTCCCGTGTGAGTAGACATTTGTTTGACAATTGTATCAAAAAAGGACTGGAAGGAAGCTTACGGGTACTCGTCACTCACCAACTTCAGTATTTAAACCAGGCTGACCACATTTTGGTATTTAATGAAGTAAGATTTTATTCCTGAAAAAACATATCCCAGCTAAATATTTCCGAATTTGTGCTAATAATTGTCACTTAGGGCAAAATACTGGCTCAAGGATCTTATCAGGAGCTTGTTGATGCAGGCATTGACTTTGTCAGTTTATTGACCAGTGAAACGGAAGATGAAACCAATAAAATGAGAAAAACGAGCGTGGTGAAACCAGAAGAGGTGAGTGGTAGTCGTAATTATAAAAGATACATGGAAAATGCTCATAGTTTTTCTTTTTAAGGTAAAGGAAGAAAAGAAAAAAGATGAACCTGTTAGCGATGCGGAGAAAATGTCAGTTGGTTCTGTAACATTTGCAACGTACTGGGAATTCTTCCGAGCCGGTGGATCCCTTTGCTCGACTATGGTTCTATTCATGGGGTTTATTGTGTCGCAGATCATTAATAGCGGTAATGACTACTGGCTTTCATTTTGGTAAGTTCCTTAATGATGCCTATTCACAGAATTCAATTTTTTACAAACTACCGTAATTGAGTGAGAGACAGAAGAATAAATCCATTCCAGGACAAATGCAGAAGCTAAACGAATAAGGAACGATTCCAACTGCAATGATTATGGAGAAAATGGCTGCGAAGACGATTATTTAGGAAGAGATGTTTATTTGTATACATATAGTGCAATAGCTATCGGAGTTTTTATCTTTACCAATGCAAAATCTTTGTACTTTTTTGCTTATTGCACTGAGATAAGCATTAATATTCACAACAGAATGTTCGTCAGTCTTGTACGAGCTCCTACAAAATTTTTTGATGACAACCCATCTGGTATATAATATGTAGCCCGAATTAATTAATTATGAAATATGATCACTTTAGTTATACTAATGATGTACTATTTCTGAATATAAGGTCGAGTGATGAATCGGTTTACTAAAGATGTTGGAGCCATGGATGAGTCATTGCCCCCAGCATTATACGACACTGCATACATCTTTTTGCAATCCATCGGTGTAATAGTAGTCGTTATCATATCCAACTACTACATGAGCATTCCTACATTATTCTTATTTATATCGTTGGGGTTCATCCGCAAGTTTTTTGTTCAAACAGCCAGAGATTTGAAGCGAATTGAATCAATTAGTAAATTCTTGTTTGTTTTCTAAGTACATCCTTTTCAGATGGATTTTTTAACTTCCAATTAATTATTCTACTCCAATTTTTCAGCTCGAAGTCCTCTATTTACTCAAGTTGCAGCTACTATGCAAGGAATCACAACCATTAGAGCATCCCAGTCTCAAAACATTTTAATAAACCAATTTCATGGTCACCAGGTAAAACTCAGTTTTAATGTAATACGGTAGAAACTGATTAATTATTACGGTACACAGAACAGCATGAATAAGTAGCAGAAGATCTTGTGGCAGCTGCAATAAAATTCTATCCCTAATTTTTTTAGGACCTACATTCTGCAACTTGGTTTCTCTTCCTTGCAGCTAATCGATGGTTTGGAATTTGGTTGGAAATGATCTCTGTACTTTTCCTGGCTATTGTAACTTTCAGTTTTCTCCTCATTTCTACCTGTGAGTACACTGTAAACCACTTTACTGCTTCCATGTTAACACGATATATTAGATAATGAACTGAGCTTTTTGTTCACAGCAAATATGGGTGGGAATGTCGGTTTGGCAATTTCTTCCGTGCTAACACTAACCGGGTACCATTTATTTATTGTTACAGTCAAATATTAAATGTATCTAAAGCATATTATACTAACAGATACATATGTTTTTAATACTATTTAGAACTTTTCAATGGGGCATGCGACAATCCTCTGAAACCGAAAATTTTATGACATCAGTTGAGCGAGCAATAGAATACTCCAAATTAAAACCAGAAGCTCCTTTAGAGTCGAAAAATGGTAAAAGCATCTGGGTTAGTGTGGAATCTTGACATTTGAATTCATTGTAATTATGAATAATTTATTGACTTCCCAGATAAGAAACCACCAAAGGATTGGCCGAAGGGAGGAGAAATCGAATTTAAGGAAGTTTCTTTAGCCTACGACACAAAGATAGTCTTAAAAAAGTTATCATTTACTATTAATTCTTGCGAAAAAATTGGGATTGTCGGAAGAACAGGCGCAGGGAAGAGTTCGATTATATCAGCTCTCTTCCGAATGACCGAACCAATCGGAGATATTTACATTGATGGTGTAAAAATCAATGATATAGGGCTTCATGATCTCCGAAAAAACATTTCCATTATACCACAAGACCCTGTTCTTTTCTCTGGAACGATGCGTTATAATTTAGATCCTTTCGGGCAATTTGCCGACAATGAATTGTGGAGTGTTATTAAAGAGGTTGAACTTGCAAATGGTGTACCATCGTTGGATTTCAAAGTTTCCGATGGTGGAGGAAACTTTAGTGTTGGGGAAAGGCAGCTGGTGTGTCTTGCAAGAGCAATTTTAAGAAACAACAAAATAATTGTGATGGACGAAGCTACAGCTAATGTTGACCCTAGGTAATCAATCTTTCAAATTGACAATATCCGTGATATGAATGAACATCCTCATTAATTGTTTCTAGAACGGACTCTTTCATACAACAAACTATTCGGACTAAATTCGCAGAATGTTCGATAATTACAATTGCCCATAGATTACACAGTGTGATAGACTGTGATCGAATTTTAGTGCTGGATAATGGAAACCTGGAAGTAAGAGCTTTTAAATTTCATTCATTATATACCTTTCGTAATCGTAAGTTCATTTACAGTGAAATTACTTTCGTTGATATTGCAGGAGTACGATCATCCACATTTATTACTTCAAAATGCGAATGGCCTTCTATCATCTATGGTGAATCATACCGGCACAACTAGTGCTACTGCACTTCAGCATGCTGCTTCAGAGGTTGGTTAAGAATTTATATCTATTAGTCTATTATAGCAATGGTTATAAGGAAGAAAGAATTTTTGTTCAGCCAAATCGGCAGGGATTTAAACCTAATACTACAATCGCTGACTAATAAGTATTGTGGCTGCGATTGCATAAAATCCGTCAGATTCCTCTTAGAAAACAATTTGTATTTTCATTTGTAGTTATTTTCTTAATCCTAACCATAATGAATTCAAAAGAGCATAATATAGGGTAGACAGTAGAGAGAGATTTATTCTATTCTAAATCTAGAATAAATGGAAAATAGGTGTAACTGGATCCCAGTCTCAATATATGAAAGCCCCTTGCCCTAAATATGCCAAATCAAAAGTGATATTTCGTAGAGGGTACATAGCAATGAAATTCTTTTAGTTACTAGAAGTTTCATTCAACAGAGTGCTTATGTCCAGGATTATCATGAAACAGCAAAACTCCCAAACTTTATCAATCGATTTTCTATCTTTTCATACGGTTGTTTGTGAAGCACATGTGTGTAACATATTATTTAGTAGCTACTACTGTCTGTCTGTACTATGCTATACACTTGGGTATTTGGGATGGGCTTATTGCCAAATCTTACATGTAATAATCGCTAACTTTTCCAACTCATGGGGTCGGATGGCCTAATTAAACTTTCTTACTCCATGTGCATTCTACTTACTTCACAGGCCTATTCAAGAAGAGAAAAATACTAGCCAAATTAAGACGAGGAGGGAGGGAGGACAGGCACTACCCATTTGTTTATTTTGTTTTGTATCCTTCTTTAGTAGTGAATAAATTGAGTCTGATTTGTCAAAAATAAAACGTGACATTTGCTTTGAACTTTTTTAAGTCTCCGTCGGGGTTTGGAAAAGTATTGCTCATCTGTCTGGAGTCTAGTAATTTTTAATGATGTGAAACAGCTCTTTGATAGCTACCTACCTGTCAAAAGATCTTCTTCGACTGCACTGCATGTACAAATATAATATTTATACTTAATACGTACATCTGTGAGATTTTTGTATTTTAACTAAAATATTTATTTAGTAAATCTGGTCTAGTTAACTTCTTCCTGATTCCGAATTCATTTCCTTAGATTTCTTTTGACAAGAATCTTGATTTTTAAGATTTTTCCAAATTATTTTGGACTACTATCTTGCTTATTATCATAAGGTCTGTTGCTAAGAACCCAGGGTTAATTAATTTCTACGAGAAAAGCAAGATTGGTCATGTCACAATATGGTTTGTCTTTCGGAATGGAGTGAGGGTATGGAGTGAGGAAAGAATAAGATCTGGTGCTTTCAAAATGGGGCTTCCGTCAAAGACCCGGTCAAAACCTCCATTAAAAGCAAAGTCAAACCCCCAGTCAAAAAGACTTCCAATAAAAGAACCGTCCAAACCCCCGTCAAAACCTCCCGGCAAAGTAACATCAAAACCCCAGTCAAAACCACAATCAAAAGCCCGGAAAGTCACAACAAAACCCAGTTCCCGTGCTCAAAAGAAAGCCGTGAAAAAACTGAAGAAAGAAATTAAGAAAGCACAAAAGAAATTACTTCTAAGAACGACTGAACGAACTAAACGAGATGGAGGGTTCGCAATAACCGAAAAAAGGCAATCAGTTTCGACTTTCACATCGTCATCAACTTATTCGTCAACACTTTCGCCGTCTACTTCCTCAACATCAAGTTTCACATCCTCGACCTCGTCGGCGTCGTCACTCTCGAAAAGTAGTAGGAGAAATAGCAAGAGAAGTAGCAGGAGAAATAGCAAGAGAAGTGGCAGGAGAAATAGCAAAAGAAGTAACAGGAGAAATAGCAAGAGAAGTGGCAGGAGAAATAGCAAGAGAAGTAGCAGGAGAAATAGCAAGAAAAGTAGCCGGAGAAATAGCAAGAGAAGTATCAGGAGAAATAGCAAGAGAAGTATCAGGAGAAATAGCAAGAGAAGTATCAGGAGAAATAGCAAGAGAAGTATCAGGAGAAATAGCAGGAGTAGCAGGAGTAGTAGCAGGAGTAGTAGCAGAAGTAGCAGTAGTACTACAATCAATATAATTCAAAATGTGATCAAGGACGAGTTGCTCTCTCCTGGCCACGGAATTGCCATTTACGAAAGGTCACTATTCGATACTGTTACTAGATCAAGTGGTAGGAAAGGTAGTAACCAAAGTAAACAAACGACGACTTGGAGGCGCACCACAACGGAATCCATCAAGAAATGCAAATGTGCACACCGTGAAGACAAAGGGAAACGTGTCGTGGATACAGTGGGTAGTCACGATGTGGTATATGCAAATCAGAATGGATATACACGGAGCAAATTTGCGGAGATGTGTTTGCAAACAACACGCAAGAACTTGACTCGAATTGGATACTTAGACAAGGATCCTAACGATGATTACGATAATGACGATGCGAAAAATACTGTTCCAGATGAACAAATGCAATTGCCAACAAGATCTCGGCGGGATAATCAAGGCGGTGCAATGGAACGATATAGAGATGATGATCAATACATGGAATGTTGCAGAAGGTGTGCCGAGGAACATCCTCGTGGGTATTCAAGAATGCGTGATAATCAATGCTGTGCAGCTGGAACGGATGAATGTACTTGCTGCTTCTGTCAATATTTAGACTATTGCTTATGTCCAGGATTATCATGTTGGTGTTGCGGTTGTGATATTAATGATAATGATGACGAAGATGATGATTCTGACTGTGGCTGTGGTGGCAATCGCCTTGATGACGTATGCAATTGTGAATTTTCAGAAAAAGGCTCAAAAAAGGGTAAGGCTAAGGCTCTGAAGAATACTTATCCTCCACAACGTAGGAAAAAATTAAATGTCAATTGGTCTGGTTCGCATGAAAGGAATTGTGTTCGTGAGTGCGAATCTAGAGAGCCGAGTGTGATCGAAAGAACAAGAAAAGAAAAGTGTTGTCAAAATTGCAGTCACAAAACAAAGAAAGATGAAAAGAGACACAAATATCATGAAGATTCCTCCGGTTCTTCCTGTTTATGTTCGGATGAGTGTGACTGTGGTGATAGTTGTTCTTCATCTGAAGGGTGTCGACGAAAAGGCAAAGGCACTCACCGAGGAAGAAAAGCGTGTTCCAGCAGCTCTGAAGATTGTCGAAGAAAAAATACCCATCGAAGAAGAAAAACATGTTCCGTCAGTTCTGATAACGGTCAAAGAAAAAGCAACCATCGAAGAAGAAACACACGTTCCATTAGCTCTGACGATTTCCGAAGAAAACGTAAAAGCACTCACCGAGTGACAAAGGCACGTTCCGTCAGCTCTGACGATGACAGAAGAAAAAGTAGCACTGACACAAGAACACACAGTCCCAACAGCTCCGAAGGTAAAGAAAGCTACCACCGAAGAAAAACAAGAGGGTCCAGCG
This sequence comes from Tomocerus maximus, assembly GCA_019776445.1. Lineage (NCBI taxonomy): Eukaryota > Metazoa > Arthropoda > Collembola > Entomobryomorpha > Tomoceridae > Tomocerus > Tomocerus maximus. The sequence goes on from JABASH010001040.1 coordinate 22,081, forward strand.
GTAGCAGCGATCATAGTCATGATTACGAGCGTCACCGTTCTCATTCCCGGAGTCCTCCTCCAACTCGTCATAAGAGCTGTCGATGTAGCCATCATTGTAAATATTCACAAACTCCTAGCCCGCGTCGAGATCGTCTTAATTCTCGTCGGGACAGTCAAAATCCAAATCGTTACAGCTTGATTCCTCCAGGTCTAATTACTCGTCCCGCAATCAAATTTTATGCCGAAGAACCCGTATCCCATCCTGGCCAAACTAAAATAACATTAAATGGACCGAATGGTGCGAGTACATATCTTCCAAATCCTCCGCCTTATCAACCACAATGCTATCCTTGTTGTCCACCAATGTGTTGTCCACCGCCAATGTGTTGTGGCAATATGGAAACTACACAATACCTAGTATCTTAATTTGGGTAACTTTACTGTGTAATAAAACGGGTGTAACATTTATTCAGATCTAGCACACAATCCTTGCCTAACAATTTTCAATTAGCAAAATAAACCCAAAATCTAAGTACCTACGTTCACTTCTCTGGTGTGCTTGTTTCTAGTTTTCCTAGCAAAACACAAATCATATGACAAGTTAGAAAAATTGCATATTATAATCTGACACGAATCTGACTTGGGAAAGTATCCTCGTTTTTTTTACTTGATAAACTTCCCATGTTCATGGAGAACATATCCAAATAGTAAGCTACTATCCATAGTCCACAGCATCTCTGCACAAATATTGTTTTACCTACTTTTTGCTTTTGTTTTCTTACCAGCAGAAATGCTATTCTATGTATACATCCATTTGTTCTCCAGGAGTTGTTTAATTACGTATCTGAGATTATTAAAGGAAAGTAGTTTTGCTTTCACCATGCGGAGAGTAAAGTAGCGCAGGTCTTTTCTCCAGGAAAATACTCGAAACACAAATCCAAAGAGATTCCCGAGCATCAACATGTTGAGCTGAGTGTCAGTGTCATGTTAGAATGTACTTGTGCTGTCTGTGTGCTTGTCCCTATCACACGAACAACCGTAGACGCCAAGAAAATTGAGAAAACAGTGCAGAAGTAAACATGCAGGAGCCAGGAGCGGAAATTGTTCTTTTCTCAGTTTTCTCTTCTCCTGACAGATGAATAAGAATTCTCGTTTCTGGACTGGAAAGCGAGAAGAGTGCATTCTACACACTTTAGTATTATGGCATCTGAAGAGCTGAGTCTGCCATTTTATTACTACTCTTCGACTTCAACGTACCCTTTAGAATTAGATTCAGTTTATTCCAACAACATCACTGCAAATGTAACAGTTTTCGGGGGCAATTGGAGTCTCAGACATTCTAGCGATGTTACAATTGCCCTAATAACCGCATATTCCCTTGTTTTTCTTAGTGGAGCTGTGGGGAATGCTCTCGTGATTTGTGTCATCGTAAAGACAAGACGAATGTGCACGGTCACCAATTTATTTCTGCTCAATCTAGCCGTTGCAGACTTACTTGTAACTTTCTTTTGTCTCCCGTGTACACTGCTGGCCAGCATTTTTGTTCGTAAGTACTTTTTACAAACCATCAACATACAAATTAATTGGTTTTAGTTCATCTTAAATAGAAAATTCCCTGGTTTGTTCAGTTACACTTTACAGTTGAGGGTAGATACTTAATACCTATGTATACAATTCTAAGCCCAAAGTATAGACAATCAGACAATAGACTACAGAGTGGATTCTTAAAGATGTGTTGGAAAATCCATTATGTTTGTAGTTCTTATGCCTGTCTAATTTTTCAGGTATAATGACATCGAAAGACAATGCTTAAAGAATAGAAAAAAATGCTAGACACTAGAAAACGAAATGCCAAAAAAGTTCCGAGCCCGATTTTTCAAAATCTCCTGAATTTTCTTAGCCTCCTTTTTCTTAGAACTTTTGCTTTTCTTATCACGTAATTTTTTTTACCTATTCATCAAATCTTTTGAAATGATGCCCTTGTGGGGTACCTTCTATAGTTCAGAAAAATCTGGATTTAAAAAATAATTGTTCATTCACTCATTTTCAATCGATTAGGCATGGTTAATTTCACTGGATGAATTCGGATAACGATTCTCCACAAGTAGCTATCCTGGATTTATGCAGCAGATTTTGAGAGCCAGGGGATCATGATTAAGATCCACTACGTAAATTGCTTTTTCCTAATTAAGATTGCAGCAACTTGCATGTGACATCCTTTCCCTTGATGTTAGTGGCATAATTGATTTACTGGGTTATCTTCTACCTATTCTTTCCGTATTCATTAACAGCATGGATTCTTGGCGAGTTAATGTGCAAAGCTGTTTCGTATATCCAAGGAGTCTCGGTGTGTGCGTCGGTATATTCCCTAGTCGCGGTCTCCTTTGACAGGTAAATACCACTACTCCTCTTTTATGGGAAGAGCTATATGACACTGATAATGAGATCGCTACGTCTTTTTCTGTGAAAATTACGAACACTACTGACTTACCGGGTATTAAGTAAACAGCAATTAGTGTGATGAGATGAAAGTAACTAAGAAAATGCATGATGTCCTTGAAACTTCCGACGGTCGTGCCTTAACGTAATGATAATGACAGTACATAATACCTGGGTGTAATTATGAATCCTAAGAATGGGATTTACGTACTTTTTGATATTGTATATTCGCGTTCGAATTGTTTAAACTATATCATAATAGGTTTTCAAACTAAGGTTATGTACATATATCAATCAGTACATACTATTAAGGGTCATACCTATTACTAGGTGCATTTTATTAGATAATTGCATACATAACCCTAGGTAGTAGTTAGTATAAGTAATAGTAATGCCATGTAGTGCAGTAAAGGATTGGATAATGTGATTGTTTTTTGGAACAATATTAGGCAGATTGCATTTATTTTTATAGTGCATATAATAGTACCTGAGGCTCGGCTGTGTTAACGAAACCTGATCATGCACAATTTGCACAAAAGGTTTTCCAAATGACCAGCATTGTTAGCATATGAGAGTACATTATAGCAACTGAGAGAAACTCTAGTCCTTAATGTCAAATGCAAATTCTTTTGCACTATCAAACGTGCTCGCTTTACCTTGCTTAGCTCTCTGGGGAATATCATTATATTCTGAGGTAAATTAATAGCTATCTCTAAGTACCCGTATAGATATACGATTACATTTCACTAGTTTATAATCTGTTAGTTCTTTAGTCTCTCAAAGTGGAACAGTACGGCAGAGCATGCAAATGTATAGCATAAAATTGGTGTGAAGCTATGTCGTTTGGCGCTGTAAATGTCATCAGGGGATTACTAAAATGAAGTTCAAACTACGCTTCAGGCTGCTTTTACTATGAAATATTTCTCTTTTCTCTCTTAAACACTAACATAAACGGATTGTCACGGAATTCAAGTTTACCTTTAACATTGGCAAGTTGCGTGAAAGCAGTGAAAGCAGTGAGGTGAAAATAAATAAATTATGGTTATGCATAAAAATTTATTTTCACGGTGAAAGTGGAATGAAGTGTTATATTTGAAATTGACTATAGTACAGACAGACAGATATCGGGATTATAATTAATTACAGTGTAAGCACCTTAGGCAGTAGGCACAGGTGTCCTTGTATTTAGCATTTACCATAAATTTTCAATTTGTATTCGTAACCTAACGTGGCACATTTTCCTTTCGTGTAGGTTTCTGGCCATTCGTTACCCTCTTAAGCCGGGATTGCACCTTACAATACCGAAGGCAAAATCCTTAATAACATTTATCTGGGTTTTCTCAATGTTCTTGACTTTACCATGGCTTTTCGTTTTCAACACAATCACAAAGTCATCTACAGAGTACTGTCTTGAAATTTGGCCGAATGAAGATCTGGGAAAATTGTACTTTATCATAGTTAATTTAATTTTGTACTATATTCTTCCATTCGGACTAATTTCCTACTTCTACACATTAATTTGGTTAAAAGTGTTGAAAAGGAATGTTCCGTTCTCTGCCGTGGCCATCAATACTCCGACCACAAATCCCTCAAGTAGTGGAGCAACCTGCACCGAAACTCTTTCTGCCTCAACCTCCACTTCAACCATTTCACCCAATCCCACATCTCATAGCTTTAAATTAAGAAGGAGTCGTAGCCGCAGCCTACGTCGGAGTGTTGGTAGAACAACAAGTAGCAGTACTCAGTCTTCTCCGTCAGCAGCGTCTGCCCAACAACTACATAAATTACATAGGAAAACCAAAATTAGTGTGTTGAAAATGCTCACGATCGTCATTTCCGTCTTTCTCATCAGCTGGCTGCCTCTCTACATGATATTTACTTGGTTTAAACTGCGGGGAGACGGCGAGGGATTCACCAATTTTCAAGAACAGTTCCTGGCCATTGCTGTTCCTGTGAGCCAATTCTTGGGATCTAGCAACTCTTGTATTAACCCTTTACTCTATAACTTCCTTGACAAACGCTTCAGAAGAGGTTTCCAGGATGTTTTATACCGCGTCTTTAACTTAGACCGTCGTGCTAGCAGATTACAGGGAAATTCTATCTCTCTCCGCAGTTACAATAACAAATCATTTCGTTCTACTTTTAGATCTTGAATATGTAAATGGAACATGCTCAATTAGCTATAAATCATCTTTTATTAACATACCATGCTATTATACTACAGATACCATAAATAAATAGTCTATATTAACTAGATTATTCCTTCTTGGAGCTAAACCAAGTCTTGCAGTTCTATCCTTAATAACCGTTTTCGCCATTCAATGGATATAATTAGCTAACTATAAGTTTTTCAATGGATCTCATCTTTGGACTGATTGTATTGCAGTAATCTGGGTATGCATTACTTAGGAGCTATTATACCCATGCGTTTGATATATTTTTTGATATTTTTCTAGTCTGTACTATACTTATAGTTTAGCGATATTGTAATATATAAATGTAATTTCATATGCATTATGCTACATTTGCTAAGTGCTAAGATGCTTAAGTAAATATTGTGAATAAAATTACAATAAATAACACTGAAGTTAATTAGCTTCCTTTTCTGTTGTTTTTACTTTCACCCACGTCAAACTAGGGTTAATAGTACAATAATAAGGCCTAGATCTTCCATTAGCTACTGAAGCAAGAAGTACTTCATTACTTTACTAAAAGAGAAATGTGCCCATTTTTTAAAGGTTCTGAGATGTACACTAAAATATGTATCTGCATGTGCATATCTGTATTAATAATTAATTACGTGTTTTAGAAAAGGATGCATAGGAAGGATGTCCAAGAATAGATTGTAAATGGTAACGTGATAACAGAAACTTTTAACAATGGATCATGCTATTCTGCATAGATAGCAGTTGAGGTAGATGTGAAAGTTTTATGTAGGAATGACATTCTATTCGGTAATTTGTTTACTTGGAGCGGGCATATTAGATGAAATAATTTTAGACATCTTTCTTTTGTATGGAATGCTAGGATTCGTAGTAAATGTATACCTAACCATACAGCATTAATTTTAATTAACTTTATTTTACATCTATGGTCTCTACATGTTGTGATTCCTTCGGAGAAGATGGAGAAATGCAATGTGGGCCATAAATTTCTAGCAAGCTATGTATTCAGTCCAGAAAGTTCAACTCAAGAGAGGAGGGTAAATAAAACAACGCAGAACGGTGGAGCTGGCAAGTATGTGTACAAAAGTTCCCTGATAATTTACAAATGGAGAGACAGTACTTTACGCTCAAATTCAATTGTCTGACTTTCTCATAAAAAATGTAGAATGGATGGTATAAAGTTACAGTCAGAACCTCCGTGTAATTTAGTTTTCTCTTTTTTGCTGCATTTAGATGAGTTGATACACCATCTCGACAGTCAAGTCACAATTGCAATGGAGCAATTCTTGGAGATAACACTATTATTGGATGTTTGGACTTGTCGACTTGACTTATTTATCACGTAGAATGCATTCAGATATCAAACGCTAATGTATCTTTCTTTCTTTAGTTACTATTTGGGAAATTGTAATCCCACAGTTTCAGATGCAGTTAAAATCCCTTTTAGTACGACTAGACTCTTTAGTTGACATATGTAATGCCCACCATTAAATGACAAATACTTAAGACTACTCTTTGTTCAGCACAAAATCAGACAATTATGTAATATATGGCAGCAAATGTTCATTAACTTTTGTATCACAAACTTTTACAATTTCGCTTAATAAGCCTGGCTATGTTCCGAGGTAGTCAGATATTCGCGTTGAAGAATAAAGGCATAGTATTTAGAACTAGGTATATACTAATAGTCAGCTTCTTCAGCATTGATGAGTGATGATTCAACTTATTCCTTTGCGTAATAATATGGAAATCACACTCCCGTGATCACTGTGTTTTCTTTCTTTGGCGTATTCAAGAATAACCAAACGCATTAAATTAAATTGTAAACTCAATTGTTGCAAATGGGTGACCGACTCGCTTTTTGTACCAGGACAGAGTTTATACAACTTTGCCATTTGGTCGTATTTCTTTGACTCCATAGGTAGACCTTGTAGTAAATATATTTCTGAGGACAGATACTGATAGTGAATGTAATGCAAAGTAAGCCGCGTATTAAGATAACCAGAGGAGACAGCATTTATTGCATATATGTATGAACGGATGCAGACACTAATTTGAAAAATCACCGATTTGTTCAGCTGACCGCGCTGCTTCATCGCCCGGCACATTGTATGTGACACATAACCATTCCCACTATTATTACACGAGGGAGATTCTCTTGGAAATACTCCGACATGTTACTTATAATATAAATATTTTTGTTGGGTAAAATATAAAATTACTAGGTTTAATAGGTAATTGAAGATGGAAATTTTCCGGAAAGTATGATAGCTTCTCTGGTGTGGTGTAGCGTTTTTATTTTTGATAGGATTACAGCATAAATCACAAGATTTTTATATAAACTATGATATAACTGTACTAACTTTATATACCATAGAATGAATTGAATGAAAGTAGCAATTACGGATGTATTTATCTATGCGTGTTTTGCATGTGAATAAAAGCTGTACATGGCTCCCTGCCCTGCTGAGTAAAATACACCCATTTCCGATATTCATGAATAAAAATGCTTTGTAAATTGCAATGTGACCGGGAATGAAAGTCAAGTTACAGTTGGTGAATAGAGTCACGTACAAAAGACGTGTCTACATAATCAAATAAATAGAGTACATAAAACTTTCTTTACATAATAGAAATACACTGCTACTGTTCGTAGAGCAATAGAGTTTTGTTATGGCAGTAGAATAAACTGTCGCAAGAAACTTGACACTGTACTTATTCTTTATTTGTATAGCTCGTCTTTTAAGTGTATTTTTAAGGAAATTTGTCCTTGGTTTGTAAAGAATCGAATGGTAGGATAACGCAAGATCCTTTGATCAAGTGAAAGATACGATGTCTGGATATTTTCTTTCCTGTTTTGAAATATACATAAGTAGGCTAGTGTCTGTATAATAATAGCAATGTTCATAGTGCCATGCAGTTTAGTTATGCTCTACATTACTTTAACATAACTTTAAGTGCTTTAAATCTGAGAAACTTTTCTAGACTGATTATGATATAATTGGAAAGATTGCCTATTAGAGATAAAGATTTTCACTCGGTCTAACTTTTACAGATAACTTGTCGATAGTTTCATCCAACTTTCTTCCCCCTCCTTTTGTTAACTTACATAAAAAGAGAATGGGAAGCCTACTTCTTATTTTGTTTTAACACTGTTGAACCAAGATAACCTTTTAACAGCTAACGAAAATCAAAACTTCTCAGGACATTCATATTTATCTCAAAGTTCTTTAAATCGTATGCGGTCATGTAACAGTTATGGATGAATACAAAAACCATTCCAAAATAACGCAAACGACTGTTGTTACATAAATTATGTTACTTCAAGGTTGAAGCAATATGATTGTTCAGATGTGTAGATTATGATTCTCATTCCTAATAGATAATCTAAATTCCTTACCAATGTCTTTTAGT
>JABASH010001041.1:0-30061 GCA_019776445.1 Tomocerus maximus
TCGATGAAGGGAAAGTCATAGGTGAAGCTATAGGTATTGAAAAAGGTAGAATAGAGGGTGAAGCCATAGGTATGGAGAAAGAAAAAATGCAAACAGCAAAGCGCCTATTACAGGATGGATTAGCCATTGATCTAGTTTCTCGATACACAGACTTACCTAAAGAACAAATAGAAGATTTAAAGAAACACATCTTAGAAGAGCCTTCAGCAGTCAATTTCTAGTACTCATGTTATCTTAAAGCTAAGGCAAGAGCAATTGCTAAAGCCCAGCTTATTGTACAATAATAGATTAAGGATAAAACATGGCACTTTCCAAATATTTAGATCCAAAAAACGATATCGCCTTTAAAAAAAAATCTTCGGTACGGAGAAAAATAAAGACATCAGGCTGTGGAATAGACCTAGTCATTCAAGCCACTGATTTGTCTAGAAAACAAAGAATTATTTGTAGCCTAAAAAAATATTGCCCTTGGGAATACATTGAAATTTTCTCTCTTTACGTGCTATCCTGGTTTGTTTATGTAAAACCTCTATATCTATGACGTTATCTAAAAGCTACGAGCCTCAAGAAATCGAAAAGAAATGGTATCTCTTTTGGGAAGAAAAACAATTTTTTAAAGCAGACCCAACTTCTGTAAAACCTGCTTTTTGTATTTGTATGCCTCCACCTAATGTAACTGGTGTACTGCATATGGGGCATGCTCTTGTGAACACTCTGCAAGATGTCTTGATTCGTTGGAAGAGAATGTCGGGCTATGAAACATTATGGGTTCCAGGAACCGATCATGCAGGAATTGCTACACAAACCGTTGTAGAGCGCCATTTACTAGCAACAGCAGGAAAGAGGCGTAAAGATTTTATAAGAGAAGAATTTTTTCAAGAAATCTGGCAATGGAAAGAAAAAAGTGAAAATCAAATTTTAAATCAATTAAAGAAATTAGGTTGTTCCTGCGATTGGTCTCGTCTTTGTTTTACTATGGATAAAGAACGCAACTTAGCTGTTTGCACCTTATTTAAAAAAATGTTTGATGATGGTTTGATTTATCGCGGAGATTATCTGGTTAATTGGGATCCTATTTCACAAACAGCATTAGCTGATGATGAGGTAGAGTATGAGGAAAAAAGTTCCTTCCTCTGGTATATTAACTATTGCTTTGAAGATACTCCAGAGCAATTCATTACAGTTGCAACAACTCGTCCTGAAACAATGCTTGGTGATACTGCTCTTGCAGTATCTGCTCGCGATGAGCGTTATAAACACCTAATTGGTAAAAAAGTTATTGTTCCTTTTGTAAAAAGAAGTATTCCTATTATAGCAGATCGTCTTATCGATCCCTCTTTTGGAACAGGTGTTGTTAAAGTAACCCCTGCACACGATTTGAACGATTATCAGATGGGACAAACGCATCAACTCGATAGTATCAATATTATGACCCCTGATGGTCGGATTAATGAACAGGGTAAAGAATTCTTTGGTCTAACCATGCAAGAAGCACGGGTAGCTATTGTAGACGCCCTACAAAAAAGAAACCTTATCAATAGAATTGAGCCTCATAACCACCGCATAGGAATTTCTTATCGCTCAAAAGCGATTATTGAGCCTTATCTTTCCAAACAGTGGTTCGTCCGCGTTAGCCAATTTAAAGACCGCCTACGCCAAGTAGTAGAAGACAAAAAAGTACACCTGATTCCACCTCATTGGGAAAATACCTATTTTCATTGGATCGATCATTTAAGGGATTGGTGTATCTCTCGTCAACTCTGGTGGGGCCATCGGATTCCCATTTGGTACAATAAAAACAACCCTGATCAGACTCTTGTGTTTGACGGTATTAACCTGCCGCTTGAAGTACAAAAAGATCCTGATCATTGGTACCAAGATGAAGATGTACTCGACACCTGGTTTTCTTCAGCAATTTGGCCCTTTAGCACACTTGGTTGGCCTCATCAAACACAAGAGTTAAAGAAGTTCTATCCTAACTCTACTCTTATTACAGGCCATGATATTTTATTTTTTTGGGTAGCACGTATGATCCTAATGGGAGAATATGCTTTAAATCAGCCACCTTTTCCTGAAGTTTTTTTACATGGACTTATTTACGGAAAATCTTATTGGCGTTATCAAAAAAACGGCTCTATTGCTTATTTAACACACGCGGAAAGACTTCCCTTTGAACTCGGGCAAACGCCTCCTTCAGAGATTCACTCTAAATGGGAAAAGATGTCTAAATCCAAAGGAAATATCATCGACCCTTTAGAGGTTATCGATTTCTACGGAACAGATGCCATGCGCATGGGCCTTTGCGCAAGCGCTACGCAAGCTCGTCAAATTGATTTAGATCGCCGCAAATTTGAAGAATTTAAAAATTTTGTAAATAAAATTTGGAATGGCGCTCGTTTTGTGTTTATGAATATCGAGGACTTAAGTGCAAATAATTTCGCTACAGGACTTGATCTATCTATTCTTACTTTAGAGGACCATTGGATATTTTCCTTGCTAAACCGCACTATTCAAAGCGTAAATGACTATTTAAAAGAATATGCTTTTGATAAAGCACTTTCTACAGCTTATGATTTTTTCTGGAATCAATTCTGTGCTTATTATGTGGAATTGGTTAAACCCATCTTAACAGATCCTGCAAACGCTAGCAGAGAAAATAAACAAAAAATCCTCTCTTTAATTTTATTTAGCTCTGTTCGTCTACTACATCCTATAGCACCTTTTGTAACAGAAGAGCTCTTTGATAAAATCAAGCAAAAGTTCGACTCTAAAACAGATAGAAAAATAGATCCTTATACTCAAGAAGCTCTAACAGCACTTAATAGTGCTGCTTGTATCGTATCAAATTACCCACAGGCTATTCTAGAAGATATCCGTCCTGACGTGGAAGAAACATTTGCCTTCTTAAATCAAGTAACTCATGCTATCCGCGCTATTCGCGCTGAGATGCAAATGCCACCAAATATGGCTATCGATCTATTTGTTCAAGCACCATTTCAAGATGAGCAAAGAATTGCTTTAGAGAAAAATTGTAGTTTTTTAAAAGCACTTATCCGCATCCAATCGATTATCTTTATAGAAGAAACTCAAAACCTTGCTTTTAGTGCTGAAACGTTTGTTGGCTCCTTAAAATTGCAGATCCCCTTACCACAAGAATTAAAAATTCGAGAGAAAACCCGTTTGGTTAAAGAAAAGGAAAAACTCATCCAACAACAAAATAAACTTCGCACGCAACTTGCTAATACATATTTTCTAGAGAAGGCACCCTCCTCTCTTGTAAATACATTAAAAGAAAATCTTTCCCAAGCGGAAAAAAAACTTGAGAAAACTCTAGGAAAATTAGATCGGCTAGAGTGTTAATTAAAAACTCCAATCCAGAGCTAGATTTATCTCATTTACCTGAGAGCCGTCCCCAAACCTACCATCGTAACCTAAAGACATACTAAAACCACCCTGAGAAGAGATCAAAAATTGCCCACTCACAAGAACCTGATCTATTACTTGGTTAAAACTAGTCACGGAAAAATTTGGTTCACAAAATGTATCTCTTCGAAAACTAGCGGTGTAATGTCTGACCTGTTAAAGGGGTTGTTCTCAACCAACCTACGTTGACGCTAGGGGCTAAACACATATTACAGAAAGCCCATTCTTTGGTAAATTTTAGATTGATTAACGAGCGTAAAAAGGAAGCGTATTTTCTTTTTACAGATAAATCTATAGAACCAGCTCCGCTTTCCTGAAAGCTTTCTTGAAAGATATTCAACTGATCGATCAAAACCTCTGGTTGCACAAAGAAGCGACAAAAGGGCTCTAACTTAAAACCGACTAATATCACTTCGGAGAGATCCCAAGTAGTGGGATGGCTGCTTGCTATGCGAGATATCCCTGGAAATACAACTTTTCGGTCTACATCATAAAAATTACCTGCCCCTAGTATAAGAAGATCAAAGTAAAAACTTCCATAATCATATCCTATATAAGGACCTAAATATCCTGAGTCTGCCCTAGCTTTTCCGGCTTGATTTTTCCAATGTAAGCGAGAATAGGAATAGCCAAGGCCAAATCCAAGTGTCCAATCATTACTAAATAGATGATCTATTCCAGCTGCTACGCCATAGGTGTGATTGGTAAATCCTATGGCTTCCTGACCTAACTGCAGACGGCTTTTTTTTGAATAGACAAGTCCTAGTGGATTGATCCAAATATTGGTAGATTCACAGGTTGCATAACAGCAGGCTCTTTGATTTACAAAGGTATTTACTATACTAAAATTGTTTTCCAACTCGTTTAAAAGCAAAGGCTCCAAATTGAGAGGGAGTTAATCTATTTAAAGCTTGTGCATACTGATCTGCGGGGAGAATAAGCAGAGTTTCTGCAACTGCAATAAGATCAGTATCAGCAAAATCAAAAGAAGAGCAAAATAGATAATCCACTACAGCTCCTGCATTGCCGCTTGGTCTAGCAGGTAAAATCAAAGAAGAGCTGAGAATCAAGAGTTGGGCTTGTGTAGGGAAATAGTTGATCGTGTAATTAAGGGGTCTAGTACTAAAGGTACTGCTAAATTGTCCTGTAACAGATCCTGACGGTAAGAAAGGTATAGGTCGTTCCTTCTAAGTACACCCCAGGCTCAGGGCTTACTTGTAAGGCTCCGTTCAATGTGGCAAATCCTCTCACTTGAAGCAAGCTACTAGCTTCAAGCTCATCGATTTCTATGTTTAATATCCCAGAAACGCCTTGAGTGTAATTTCCATTTATGGTTAGAGTTCCAATCGAGCTACCCGGTTTAATCATGCCGTGGTTGATGACATTTTCTACAGATCCTATCCCAGCTAGCATTGCATTAGCAGAGACCTCTAGTTCTCCTCCCATCTTGCCTTTCATCATAAGAGTACCTTCTTGAACAGAAACTGTACCTGTAAAGTAGGAGCAATCATTTAGAATGGTTACCATCCCAGGTCCTTGTTTAATCAAACTTCCGCTCCCCATGAAGATCCCCTCATAAGTCCCAGAACTTATTTGATCAAATACTAACTGAGCATCGCTGAAGATGTTTCCTTGCAAACTATTTGTATTTCCTTGTAGAGCTCCATTATTCACTGTAGTTCCTCCAGAGTAGGTGTTATCACCTGTTAGTACAAGAGTTCCTAAACCCTGCTTTATAAGAGTACCAGAACCTCTGATTGCTCCTGCATAAATTGTATGATTAGAAGCTTCTTGGATCAGTATTTTATTTCCTAAAATAATCTCTCCTCCTGTGCCACTTAAATCACCTATGTTTTGAAATGAATCTATCATGTTACTTACGTCAAAAACTCCTGCGTGAATAGTAATAGCTCCTGCAGGAAAAAGTTGCCCGGACCCCGAAAGAGCTAGTGTCCCAGCATGGATCGTTGTCCCTCCGGAATAGGTATTAGTTCCGTTCAAAGTCAGTGTCCCATTACCCTGCTTAATCAAAGACCCTGTTCCACTAATGATTCCTACATAACTAGTGTCATTTTCAGCTGCTGTAATCAGCGTTTTTTCTCCTAAAAAAACATTTCCTCCTCCCATTAGCTCGCCAATGGTTTGCGATGAAGCAGTGATGTTGCTGATATCAAAATTTCCTACATTGATCATAACAGCACCAGTAGGAGAGAGGCTTCCTGATCCTGAAAGAGCTAACGTTCCTAAAGTGATCATTGTCCCTCCAGAATACGTATTGGGCCCGACAAAAATAATGGTTCCTGTATTTTGTTTACTAACAGCTCCAACTCCTGAAAGAACCCCATCATATGTTCCTGTATATGCTTGATCAAATACTATAGAAGCGTTATTTAGAATATTCCCTTGTAGACTATTTGTACTTCCTTGTAGGACTCCATCACTAACTAAAGTTCCTCCAGAATATGTGTTGGATCCTGTTAAAATGAGCTTTCCTGATCCTTGTTTAATGAGAGCGCCAGTTCCATTAATGATTCCTGCACAAATTGTATGGTTAGGATCTCCAACGGTTAATGCATTAGCCCCTAATAAAACTTGACTTCCCTCAACTCCATCAATGCTTCCAATGCTGCGTGCCCCATTAGCTTCTGTAATGTCAAAAATGCTATCCGCTCCACTTAAGATAACCGGGTTATCTATTGCTAAAGAACCATTACCAGAAAGTGCAATTCGTCCAGAAGAGATCTTTGTTACTCCAGTATAAGTATGTGCTCCACTGAGTGTAAGAGTTCCTGATCCTTGTTTAGTAAAAGAACCAGCTCCACTAATAACCCCTTCGTAAATTGTATCGTCAAGCGATCCTGCGATGAGCGTTTTTGTTCCTAAGACAACTTTTCCTCCTCTACCGCTTAAATTATAAATAGTTTGTGTTGAAGCTGGAATAGAACTAATATCAAAGACTCCTGCATGAATATCGACAGATCCCACAGGAAGCAATCTTCCTAGTAGAGTTAACCTCCCTGCATTAATCGTTGTTCCTCCTGTGTGATTGCTACCTTTTAAGATAAGTGTTCCTGTATTTTGTTTGATTATAGCTCCAGCTCCTGCGATCATCCCATGATATGTTCCCGTATCAACTTGATCAAATATGACTAAGGCATCATTTGCAATAGCGCCTTGCAAACTCGTTGTATTCCCCTGTAATCTCCCTTCAAGAACCGTAGTTCCTCCAGAATACGTATTCGTATTACTTAAGATAAGCGTTCCTGCATTTTTCTTGATTACAGCTCCTGTTCCTGAAATCACTCCGGAATATTCACCCAAACTCATTTGATCAAAAACAAGAGAAGAATCATTTACGATGTCTCCTTGCAGACTGGTGGTATTTCCTTGTAAAACCCCTTCGCTAACCGTTGTCCCTCCGGTATAAGTATTTGCATTGCTTAAGATAAGCAGCCCTGTATTTTGTTTGATTAGAGCACCAGATCCTGAAATCACCCCGGCATATTCGCCTAAGCTAATTTGATCAAAAACAAGAGAGGAATTATTCACAATGTCTCCTTGCAAACTAGTGGTATTTCCTTGCAAAACTCCTCCATTGACTATGGTTCCACCAGCATAGGTGTTCTTTCCCATTAAGATGAGCATTTGAGGTCCCTGTTTAACAAGGGAACCTGTTCCACTAATAATCCCTCCGTATACGGTAGAGAGTGCTCCTCCTATAATTAATGTTTTTTCTCCCAGTGCAATTTCTCCTCCAGATCCACTTAAATTAGCTATAGTTTGAGATGAAGCCGTAATAGAACTCATGTCAAATACAGCACCTGCATGAGTTACCACTTTGCTAGTAGGAGCTAAACCACCTGTTCCAAAAAGGGCTAGTGTTCCCGCATCAATCGTTGTTCTTCCCGTATAAGTATTACTCTCTGTTAGCGTAAGGGTGCCTAATCCTTGCTTAATGATAGCACCTGTTCCACTAATAACCCCTCCATATTCTGTAGGGAGTCTCTCTTCTATAACTAATGTCTTTGCTCCTAAAATAATTTCCCCTCCAGATCCACTTAAATTGCTAATTGTTTGAGAACCAGATTCAATAGCACTGATGTCAAGTATTCCTCCCAAGCTGATTACCACTTCACCAGTAGGAGCTAAGCTTCCAGATCCAGAAAGAGCTAATAAACCGCCAATGATTACTGTTCCTCCAGTATAGCTATTACTTCCTTCTAAGATCAGCTTTCCATTACCTAATCTTATAAGAGATCCTGAATCCAGGATTCCTGATAAAGTCAAAGAAGAAGAAGGGGAAATATTCAATATAAAAGGTTTACTTAATGCGCTGAATATACGGTATTGATTTTTACTTCCATCGATGACTAAAGAGTCCCCAGTAGATGTGATAAATTCCCCTTCTACTTCAATTGCGGGCAAATCGCTAAAAAGCTGAATTCTACCAAGGCCTGGATCAAATATAACCGTATTCGGCTGTAAACTTCTTGAAGCATTTAAATCAATAATTGACTGCCTAAAACTTCCAATTCCACTATCTGCATTATTGACAACCCTAAATTCAGAACTCCATATAGGCTTAGAGCTCAGAATCAAAATATGGCAAGCTAAAAGTAATAGTGTCTTCATTTATAATCTTTTTTTATATCTATTTATTTTATAAATAGTAGAATATACTTACTAAAACAAGTAAAATAAAAAAATTATAAACAGCTTTAAACTTTTTCTAAAAATAATTAAACCTTCTTCTTTGAAAAGAAGAAGGCTATGATGTGATTTAATGAAGTGCTGCTTTTTTCTCTTGGCTTAGCAACTGAAAAAAATGCTGAGCTTCCTTGCAAGCAATAGAAGATAGACCGATTAATCCGATTAAATTGGGAAAAGTCATTAAGCCATTCATGATATCTGCTAAAGGCCAGACTATTTCTATGCTCATAATGGAGCCTAAAAATACACAAAAGCAAAACAGAATCCGATAGCTTTTTTGCAAAGATCCTTTGAAGAGAAATTCCATGCTTTTCTCTCCATAATACGACCATCCAATAATAGTAGTGTAACCAAACAAGATGACTCCCAAAATCACAATAAATTCCCCTCCAGGAATGATGGAGCGAAAAGCCTGAATCACAAGAGCTACTCCATTGAGTGCTTCCCCATTCGCTCCTATTGTTCCTAAAACATCGGTTACCGAGATAACAAGCGCTGTAATTGTGCATACAACAAAACTAGAAAAGAATACCCCACTCATAGAAATCAAGGCTTGTCTTCCTGGTACATCGGTTTTTGCTGCTGCTGCAGCAATGGGTGCGCTTCCCATACCTGCTTCGTTTGAAGAGATCCCTCTAGCTGCGCCTAACTGGATTGCCATCATAACGGATGCTCCTAAGAAACCGCCAGCTGCTGCTTGTCCTGTAAAAGCTGTTTGGATAATTGTGAAAAATCCATCCCAAATGCGGTCATAACGCACACACAAAATAAATAGGCCCGAAACAATATACAAGAGAGCCATAATCGGTACTAATAAACTACTAATCTTAGCGATATTTTTAATACCTCCAAATAAAACAAAAGCCGTAAGAGTCGTCATAATGATTCCAGGCCAAATAACCGAACAAGAAATAAGCTCGGTACAAGCTATTGCAATAGAGTGTGCTTGTATGAGATTTCCTCCACAGAAAGTAGCCAGTAAACAGCAAATAGAGAAAATTACCCCTAGCCATTTTAATTGCAGACCATTTGCTAAATAGTACATAGGCCCACCGCACATTCTTCCATTTTCATCTATCTCTCGATATTTCACTGCTAAAATAGCTTCAATGAATTTTGTCGCCATCCCTACAAGAGCAATCATCCACATCCAGAAGACAGCGCCAAATCCTCCTGCGACAATTGCGGTTGCAACCCCTGCGATACTGCCAATTCCAATGGTTGCAGCTAATGCTGTCATCAGTGCTTGAAACTGGCTAATGTCTCCTTCAGCACCCTGATCCGATCTAGTAAACGCTAATTTTAAGGAATAACCCAAATAACGAAACTGCATTCCTTTTAAACGAATCGTAAAAAATATTCCTACACCAATGAGTAGAAAGAATAAGATATAGCTCCACATCCATTTATCCAATTGATTTAAATACCAAACAAATACTTTATAAGTCATTTTCACCTTGGGTTATAAATTCTCAAGCGCAACTTCTTTTGCGTTAGCAGTTGCACGTTTTTTATACATATGCTAGGTTGAAGCAATGTTTTTCTGACCTAGAACTTTATGAAGCAAATACAAATACCCTCTCCTGCTATTTTAAAAAAGCAATGTCCTCCTTCCAAATCCGCACAAGACTTTCTTATACAATCCCAAAAAAAAGCAAATGCGATTGCAGCGGCTGTTGATTCTAGCAAAGTATTTTTTATCGGCCCCTGTTCTATTCATGATATCGATTCAGCTATTGCTTATGCCGAGTGTTTTAAAAATCTTTGCGCTACTTTGAGTAACCACTGTTTTTTAGTGATGCGCGTTCATCTGCAAAAACCTCGTACAATTACAGGCTGGAAGGGTTTAATGTATGACCCTTACTTAGATGGAAGTAATGATATTCAAACAGGATTACTCTGGTCTCGCAGACTTCTAACTACTCTTGCTGAAATGCATGTTCCTTGCGCAACAGAGTGGCTTGATCCTCTTTCCTCTTGTTTCTTAAGCGATTTAATCACTTGGGGATTCATCGGAGCTCGTACCTCTAGCTCTCAAGTGCACCGTGAATTAGCCTCTAGTCTTTATTTCCCTGTGGGCTTTAAAAATCACACAGATGGTTCTTTAGAAGACGCTATTCATGGAGTTTTATCTGCTAAAGAGAAGCACACTTTTATGAGCATCAATCAAGAAGGGATTGCATGTGCCTTTCAATCTGTAGGAAATCCTCATACACACCTTGTTTTAAGAGGTTCTCACCAAGGAATTAATTATGATTCCAAGTCAATCAAAACAGCCTTGAAAAAACTAGCTGCCGTTAATTTGCCCCAGCGCATTATCATTGACTGTGCGCACGATAACTGTGAAAAAAAATTTCAAAAACAAAAAAGTGTTTTTGAATCTGTCTTAGAGCAAATTTCAAACGGTGGACATGAAATTTTAGGAGTGATGATAGAGAGTCACTTAAAAGAAGGCAATCAAATTCTAAAGCCGGATAAGTTAGAGTTTGGTGTTTCTATTACAGATCCTTGCTTAAATTGGGAAGAGACCGCTGAGTTGATTTCTCAAGCTAACTGTGTGATGTGCTAATCTTCAATCTTAATTAAATTTACCCATAATTGATGTTTACATTCTTTATAGGTACATCCATCCTCTGTGAGAATAGCCGCTTTATAGGTTAGAATTCCTCCTTTTTCCTCATACTCACTATCAAACAATTTATAATATGCATAATTGAGCTTATGTGTAATGGGAAAACAAATTCTCTGCTCTGTATGATCCCAAAAAATTACATCTAATACGGCAACAGGGTTTAAAGCTAAAATTTCACTAGGTATACACCACTGCACAACTAACATTTGCCCAATAGGAGGGGCTTCTTGTCTTGGATCAGGGGTTCCCACATGCGTACTAGCTAAATAACGCTCATCTACCCATTTTTGCATAACAGATACGTAATAAGGCCCACAAGAACATAAACTCAGCAAAAGAAAAAACCATATTCCCATTTGTAACATCATCTTCTATACTTAAATCCTTAATAGATGAGGTTATCGATGGCAAAGCATTTAAAGCAAGCGGTCTCTGGAATTATCTTTTGCTCTGAGAAAAAAAAAATTCTTCTAATCAAAAGAAGAGATATCCCTGTTTGGGTGCTCCCAGGAGGAGGCTTGGAAGCACAAGAGACTCCCGAAGAAGCTGTGATAAGAGAGGTGTATGAAGAAACAGGCTTAAGCGTACAGATTGTGCGTAAAGTAGCTGAGTACGCACCAGTAAACAAGCTTACTCAATTGACACATCTATTTGAATGCTCGATTATACAAGGGAATCTACAAACAGGCAGTGAAACTAAAGAAATTGGATTTTTTCTACCTTCCAAGCTTCCTTTATTACCCCCTCCTTATTTAAGCTGGATTCAAGATGCTGCATCCCATCAAGAATATGTTATCCAAAAAAAAATTGAAGGAGTCTCTTATCTTGTTTTATGCAAATTTTTATGCCTGCATCCGATTTTGGTTACTCGTTATCTGCTGACCAAAATAAGCATTCACATCAATACCTAAATCATCTTGTTAGGATGAATAGCAGCATCAAATTGTGCTCCTGTTAAAAATCCTAACTGCATTGCTGCTTCTTTAAGAGAGATGTTTTCTTGATACGCTTTAGAAACAACTTTTGCTGCTTTGTCATAACCGATGATAGGATTTAAAGCCGTAGCCAACATCAGCGAGTTCTCCAAATAATAGGCAATACGCGCTTTGTTGGGTTGTATACCACTCAAGCACTTATCCTGGAAATTACGAACTACATCAGATAGAAGTTGAATGGATTGAAGCAGATTATAAATCATAACAGGCTTAAAGACGTTTAACTCAAAATTTCCCTGTGAACCCGCAAAGGTAATGGTTGTGTCATTTCCAAATACTTGTACCGTTACCATAGTCATTGCTTCACATTGAGTAGGATTTACCTTGCCTGGCATAATCGAAGAGCCAGGTTCATTCTCTGGTAAAATCAGCTCAGCAAGACCACATCTTGGACCTGAGCCAAGCCAACGAATATCGTTTGCGATTTTCATTAAAGAACAACTCAGTCTTTTTAAAGCTCCACTCATTTCAACAATAGCGTCATTTGCTGCTAAAGCCTCAAATTTATTAGCAGCTGAGACAAATACAACTTGTGTTTGCTGACTAATCGTTTCAGCTACTTGTTTGGCGTACTCAGGATGCGTATTAAGCCCCGTTCCCACAGCACTACCCCCAAGAGCTAGCTCGGAAAGAGGGTTTAAAGCATTTTCAATAGCACAAATCCCTTGTTTAATCTGCGTAGCATATCCAGAAAATTCCTGTCCTAAACTTAAAGGAGCAGCATCCATAAGATGCGTGCGACCCACCTTAATAATCTTTTTAAATTCTTCTGCTTTTTGCTCTAAAGCTGAGTAAAATCTCTGTAGGCTAGGCAGCAAATTTTGACAAATCGCAAGTTTTGCTGCAATGTGCATAGCACTAGGAAAAACGTCATTTGAAGATTGGGATTGATTTACATCATCATTAGGATGAACTGGATCTTTGCTTCCCTTTTTTCCACCTAATTTTACATTGGCGCGGTTAGCAATCACTTCATTGACATTCATATTCGTTTGTGTACCAGAGCCTGTCTGCCAAATGACTAAAGGAAATTGATCATCCAAATCTCCTTTTAAGATTTCTTCGCATACACTAACAATCACTTTAGCTTTCTGAGGATCCAATAAACCCAGCTCTTGATTTACCTTAGCAGCAGCAAGCTTTACTATAGCTATTGCATGAATCAAAGAAATAGGCATCTTCTCTGTTCCAATAGCAAAATTGGCTAAAGAGCGTTGTGTTTGTGCTCCCCAATAACAATCCTCTGGAACATCGATTTCTCCTAAAGAATCTCTCTCTTTGCGCATATACATATCTCTTAAATTTCTAGACCTTCCTTGTATCTTAAGATCTGTAATTTAGGCAAACTGAAATGTAGGCAATTCTGAAAAAGGTTTGAAGAGAATAGATTTTTTTAGGCAGTCTAAGCGTTTCTATTCTGTATATCCCAATCAAATAAATGACTACCGGGAGCTAAAATATGACAATGAGCTCGTTCGCAATACATAACTTTCTTCCACAGGTATAAAAACACCATATACAGCAGCTTAATTGAAGACCTATTAAAGAAAAAAGGCGTAGCAATAATCTTGAGTAGATCTTGCTCTGTATTTTCTAGACGAATTGTAAATATATAGAGCTTCTTTCCTTGAAATAAGGTTTTATCTACTTTTTTCCAACTTTTTACATATATAATGAGGAAGTTGTTCTTGCTGCTTTAGAAAATAATAGTTTGGACTGCCTATCCCAACGTAACTGAAAAGCTCCTGTGGCTATCTTTCAATCATGTTAATGCAAAAAAACCTTTTGTGTTACACAAGTAACAACAAAAGAGGTGAAAATGGAATTGTTGAATGATAAGGATTTTAACGAGCAATGAGAGTAACATCAACTATCAATCCTCTTTTTTATCTTATCTCAAAACAGATCCTATGCACAGTTTAGATATGTTTTAATTATTTAGGTAATCATTTAAGATTTTTTTTTGAGTATTTTTTATGCTCAACTAAAAGGAGATAATTATGAGCATCCATCCTACTTTCAGTATCCTAGGTGATTTTGCACGCAAGATACATGAAGAAAATAAAAGGGCTGCTGAAGAATACATTTGGCAAGGCCTACAAAATAATGGCTTGACATTAGAATATCTATCTGAAGATCTAAAAAACAATCCAAAAGTTGTACTGATTGCTGTACAGAATAACGGTTTAGTGCTGAAATTTGCTTCTAAAGAGCTACAAAACAACCTAGAAATAGTTCTTGCAGCTGTAAGAAAGAATGGAAGCGCCTTGAAGTTTGCATCCAATGCTTTAAAAAACCATGAGGAAGTTGTTTTTGTCGCAACAAAAAAAAATCCCAAGGCATTAAAATATGCATCTAACCGCCTAATAAAAAATAAACAATTCCTACTCACTATTGTCAAAGAAAACGGTTTAGTATTTGAATTTATTCCAAAAGAACTAAAAAACGATGAGGAAATTGCAAGAGCTGCTATACAGCAAGATGGAATAATATTGCGTTACGCTCCCGAAGCCCTAAGAGCAAAAAAAGATTTTATGCTTGCCGCTGTTGAAAAAAATGGCAATGCACTACAACTTGCTGCTCCACATTTACAGAACGATTCAGAAGTTGTTTTTACAGCTATACAAAAGAACTTTTATGCCTTGGAATATGCATCTGATAGACTAAAAGATAACCAAGAATTTATGCTTGCTTGCGTTAGACACAATAGCTGGTCGTTACAATATGCATCTGATCGTCTAAAGAATACAATAGAAATCGCGCTTGCTGCTGTGCAGAACAAAGGCCTTTCATTGAAATTTGTTTCTGAAGAACTACAAAACAATGAGGAAGTTGTTCTTGCTGCTTTACAGAACAATGGTTTAGCGTTTCCTTATGCTTCTAAAAGATTACAAAACAAAAACGCTTGCATTTTAGCAGCTAAAAAAAACAACCCCAACCGTCTTATAAAGATAAAAGTTTAGCTAAAACACGCTTATCTCTTTAATATGAATTAAGGAGATAAGCATTAAAAACTACAAAAACCAAACGATCTACTGAAATATCTGTAGAGAAAAATATGTTGCTAACACCCAGAAAGCCAACGTTACAGAATCTCTCAATCCGCATTTGTTGCTCATTTAGGAGAAACATGGACGCAGCGCCAAAGCTCAAGTGCAATCATTCATGGTACCGAATAAATCGCCTTAGATTTTTCTAATGCTTTAGGAATGTTCCCCGGATTTTGGAATCGCACAAAGATTTTGCGCATCAGGCTTGCTTTAACTAGAAGAAAAACAGAAGAACTACTAAATAAGTTTTACAGGCGTTTCTTTTAAGAAGGCCTCTATAGATAACCCCCCTGTGATTCTTAACTGAAATGCACTTCCTTTATAAAAAAGAGGGTTTTCTAAATCTTAGTTTTCTCTCCAAAAATTGCTCTAGGTTTTTAAAGTCTTTTGCATGAATGATCTTTTTTGGAAATAGAAGCCTCACTTTCAATTTGGATTACTTTACAATCTAAACTAGTCCAACGTGATTGAAAAGCTGCAGCTGATACGGTGATCTCCCAACCATGATAGGGATCTCTAAGTCTTACTTGGCTTAAGTTTTTAGATACTTCATCAACTACAATAGAATGAGCTCCTGCTCGAGGATCTACAATGGAAACTATAGCGGATCCATAGTTTTTAAGCTGTTCTCTAAGAGCTTCTAGAGAATTTGATTCAAACTGAGTAACTACTGGTTCAAACCCTGCAACTCTAATATCTTGCTTTATATATTCGTGATTTCCTAAATTGCGAAGTTGCAATGTAGAAAAATCTAGCTTTCCTCCCCGATCTTTGATGAGCATAGCTGCAGTTGCTGCTGTACATCCTCTTGTAGCTTGTTGCTGGATAATCGCTTTATTATTTTGAGTAAAATCTATATATATATTCTCTTTTTTGCCAGTATCAAGGTCCATACACTCTCCAAGCAACTCTTTTCGGAGTATAGGATGATAAGCGATAATTTCTTTGTCTTCAAAGATGTTGCGTGCCCCATGTGCAGATCCCACTATCCGCTTCCCTTGATCATTTATAGTTATCTTGACTGTATCAAGTAAACTTACTGGTGGATATTTTCTTGGTGGTAAGTTTACTGGAATAATTTCTGATTTTAAAACAGCTGTTACTAAAGCTCCTCCAGTGATAGCAAGAAAGGTTTTAACAGGAATTCCAAAGCCAACGATAAAAAAAGGAGCCATCAATAAGCCAATACCAAGAATCAACCCAGCCATCTTTGATACCTTAGCCGTTGTAGGATGTTGTAAAATCCAACTTTTCACTTGCTCTAAATGCGTTGATTGTATATTTGCTAATTGCAAACCATTTATAGATGGTCCCATAAATTACCTAATTAAATCCATACAACTAGTATTTGATATTAGACAATTATCAATTCTTAAGTTGATGTGATTTAAGCTCTAATTAATATAAAAAAATAATTTGATAAACGAATAGATCAATAAAAACATGTACCTAATTCCATTAAAGATCTCTTACCTTTTTCTCTAAAAATCATTACTTACCCTGTAATTTTAAATTAATAAAAGAGCAAAGACAAACGCAAATAAAGAAAACGATTCGATAATCCCTAATGCTGCAAAGCATTTCCCAATAATTGCTGGTTGTTTAGCTGAAGCTTGAATACCAGATGCTGCACATAATCCTTGATAAATGGAAGAAAAAAGAAAGGCCACTCCAACAGACACACCGATACCGATACCAGAAAGAGGGGATAACTCTCCTGCAACAATCTTAGCTTTCATGAGCAACATTAAAACAAATCCGTAAATTGCCTGCGAAGAAGCCACAGCGGACATACCAATAAACTGCCCGTGGTTTTCTTCTACGCGGCTCATAACAGCGTGAGATGCCATACCGCCAATTCCACAACCAATTGCGCTTCCAGCACAGCCTAAGCCTAAAACTAATGCAGGTCCTACCATACTATAATCCATAAGTCTCCTTAATTTTCTTTCGATTTCAAATAGGTTAGAGGTTTAAATAAGCGTCCTCCTCCATCAAAGCAATAGTGGTACCATTCAATAAAATTGAGACGAAGCCCATGAATAACACCTGCCATTAGCCCAAGGAGAATATTTATGCTATGTCCTCCTAAAATAGGTATAAATCCAAATAGCCCAGCACTTTTTCCCAATTGATTAAATGTAGCTGCCATAATACTTCCAGCAAGTGCTAAGGCATATAAACGCAAATAGGAAAGCACATCAGCAAATACTTCTAGAAGTTGTGTAAGATGCTTTAACCCTTTTAAACGGTTTTGCATGAGAGCTAATGCAACAGCTATAATGATCCCACTAAAAATCAATTGCAAGCCAATTTCTGTTCCTTGAGTTTTACCTACTAGGTTTAAAAAATGTAAAATAGTAGTGGCATTCAAAATAGAGGGGAAATATAAATAACCACCTATCATAAAAAGAATCCAGCCAACTCCTGCCCAATTACGGAAAAAATACCGCATTAAGGAGCAAGAAACATGTAAAATCCCCAATAGGATAGAAAAATCTAACAGAATATTCCTAGAAAAATCATCCGATACTGTATAACTTGTTTTACCGTCTTTGTATTCAACCGCTTTTTCAATGATCTCTTGTCCAGTAGTGGCGCTTCTTATTTGAGGAAACTTTTCATCTAATTCTTTTTGCACATCATCATTCTGTTGCAAGTGATAATCTGCTTTTTTTACCACAAGTGTTTGAAGTGGAGAAATTCGCATAAGCCAGTCGCTTGGTTTGAGTTCTAACCCAAAGAAAGAAGCTGTACATAGACCCCATAAAATACAGCCTGTTGCTAAAATAGTCGCTAATTTTAAAAATCTTCTTTTCTGTCCTTTAAGATTAGGGAATTTAAACCAACAAAAACCTGCTAGGGCAAGATAGAGCAAACCATAACCTCCATCCGCAACAATGATAGAAAAAAAGAGCACAAAAAACCAAAATACCCAGGTAGAAGGATCTTTATCCGTGTGAGCTGGAATATCGTACACGCGCACAAGATCTTCACCAATGCGAGCAATCCCTTTATTTTCCATATAAGTAGGAACTATTTCTCCTTCTTCTACAGCAATAGACTCACAGTGAATAGCCATATCATTGACTAAAGAATACAAGATACGTACCTTGTTTTGAGGAATCCATGCTTCTACACAAAAAATAGAGTTTTCTAAAGGGTATTGAACCGTATTTTTAGCTTGTTCTAAGTGATAGGTGTTCAGATGCGTAATCAGCGCTTCTTGCAGAAAGGGTTGAAAACAGGTGGATTCTTTCAGCTCTCTTTCTATTTTCCGCAAAGACTGCTGAGTCTCTTCTAGCTCTTCTTTTAAAACTCCTACTGGTTTATCCACACGCATCTCAATCATATGAGGATAGCTAACAGGAGCTGCGTGAATAGCCATAAAATAATCTAGGTCGTATTCGGTGTTCAGATAAATTAACCCTTCATCTGGCGGATTCTCTTCACGT
The DNA here is from genome assembly GCA_019776445.1 of Tomocerus maximus. Taxonomy (NCBI): domain Eukaryota; kingdom Metazoa; phylum Arthropoda; class Collembola; order Entomobryomorpha; family Tomoceridae; genus Tomocerus; species Tomocerus maximus. Next base: position 18,266 of record JABASH010001041.1, read on the forward strand.
TTAAGCGTTTTCATACAAAAAAACTGGATCGCTTTTTTGGATTCTGCTTCAATATACGCAATATCTTTTTTAGAAAAATCCCCTAATGGAGAAACTCTTGCGATTTCCAATCTAATCATGCGCATCTGTTCGGATAAGCGCTCTATCTCTTTTTTTAAATGAATAATATAGAGAGCAATCTCTTCTGCGGATTGTTCTATGTCTTTTGATTTATCTATAGGATTAAGCTTACGCAATATGCGGATTGCATCGATAAAACACTGCATTTCTTTAGGAACCGCACTAGGTGCTTTATTTTTTCCGGGGATAAATTCCAATACCCCTTGCTGCTGCGCTTTTTTAAAGAAGGTCTCAAGATCCTCTTGCACTCCTATAATCAGATATTTTTTCATGGGAATAATCATACATGAACCTCAAGAGAACGCTGATGTATCTTCTTCTTTGCTATCTTAGCTTGAGATACCGCTGCTAATTGTTGATCGCTTAAAAATATCTTAATTTTTCTAATATTGCCTCGAGCACGAGGGATTAAAATCTTCTCAAAAAGATTCACGCGAATCGAAACTTCTTTTAGCTCTCTTTCAAGCACTTGCTTTTTTTGTTTAGCCACCTGTACTCTTTCCCTAGCAATCATTAAATCTCTGATATCACTTAATACGGATTCAAACCAAAGAGGTGTATCAAATAAGGAGTATTGCGGTTTTTCAAAATCTATTTCCCCTAGTTTAGGCACATTAATTCCTGCAATATTGTCATAAAGGACTTCTTTATTTTGTATCTGCGTTGCATTGACTAATTGATCAAAGTTCGGATCGGTGAATAGCTGCGCATATTTTTGCATTTTTTCCTGCTTGAGTCCTAGATGAGAAAGGAACCGATCTATTTCTAAAGCAGCATTACTCACCTCTAGTTGCAGCATCGATTTTTTCATCTGCAAAGTCGGTAAATATTTTCGTAACTGTTCTAGTTTGAGTTGCTGTATACGCAACTCCATTTTGGTAAGTTTTATTTCAGCCACAACACCAATTCTTATATTTTATTTTTAGGCCAGTACTTATCAATCAACGTTTGCTTTATTCCCACCTCGTGTTGCTCGAAACACTCAGAAAGGGTTTGCCATAATAGATTAAGTGCTTTCTCTAAAGGAAGATTCACTTCTAAACTCATCATCCGTTCTTCAAACAATTGCGCAAAGGCAATCAACTTTCTATGCCATGTTGAAAGCGGAAAACCCATACTCTGTTGCTCTCTGGCTTTTTTAGCATCTGCATATAAACGAATCGAGGCATTGGCAATAGAGCCATGATCTTCGCGAGTTACTTTCTCAATCACATTTTGCTTTAAGCGTGATAAAGAACCAAAGGGATCGATCCTGCCTCCATGTAGATAAAACTGTCCTTCTGTGATATATCCTGTATTATCAGGAATCGGATGTGTCACGTCTCCACCCGGCATAGTTGTCACAGAAATAATCGTAATCGAGCCACTGCCGTCTATATCTACCGCTTTTTCATAACGAGAAGCAAGATCAGAATATAAAGAGCCAGGATACCCTCGTGTAGAAGGAACTTGATCCATAGTAATCATGATCTCCTTAATTGCATCAGCAAAAGCCGTCATATCGGTTAAGAGCACCAAAACATTTTTATCTTGCATAGCAAAACGCTCTGCACAAGCTAAAGCCATATCTGGAACTAAGAGACATTCCACTGCAGGATCGGTTGCTTGGTGAATAAACATCACTGTTTTATCTAAAGATCCAGAGGTTTCTGCATTATCGATGAATGCTTGGTAGTCATCAAAACGCAATCCCATTCCACCAATAATAACCACATCTGCATCTGTTTGATTAGCAATGCGCATCAATAAAGCGTTATAGGGTTCACCTGCAACGGAAAAAATCGGAATCTTTTGTGATTTAACCAGGCAATTAAACACATCGATCATAGGAATATTAGTTCGCACAAGCTCATGAGGAACAATTCGCCTTACAGGATTAAAAGAAGCCGTTCCTATCTCTATTTCATCTCCTACAACTACTGGACCTTTATCAATCGGTTCGCCTGAACCGTTTAATCTTCGTCCTAAAAGAGCATCGCTACAAACAGCCTGCATTTGTCTTCCTAAAAAAGTAACCCGACTATTTGTCGCAATTCCACGGGTATTTTCAAAACATTGCAAGGTTACAAGATCGCTCTCAATGCGTAGTACGGAAGCATATAGACTACGGCCATCCTGCTTTTGGATACGCGCTAACTCTCCAAGACCAACCCCTTCTGCCTTAACTGTGATTAAGTTGCCTCGCATATCTACAATCTTATCATACACCTTTTTCACTGGATCATTCCTTTATGTTCTTGTGCGGTTTGGATCTTTTTTTCTATTCGATCAAATGTTTGTCGGTAACGATCTGATTCAAAAGGCATAAAATTCATATTTTTAAGCTCATTTTGAAAATCGAGGAAAAAAGATCTGGCATCATCGTAAGATGAAAAAGAAAAAGGCGTGTTAAATATTTTGTCGATTAAAATGAATAAGGGAATCTGCCTATCTAAAGGGCAATACGCATCCTCTTTATCAAAAGCATTTTGTTGTAGATAACAAAATTCATATAATTCTGATTTAAGAAAGATCAACATATCATCCATTGATACCCCTTCTTCTCCTACCACTTCCATACGCTTTCCGATTTCATCTCCATCGCGTAAGAATTGAGCAGCTCTTTTTACCATGTTTCCCCAACCAGGAACTATTTTTTGGAGTTCTATGCTTACCTTTTCAATATATTTGCTCCAGGAAATTAAAGGATCAATAGCTGGATATCTACGTGCATCGGAACGCTCCCTAGAAAGTCCATGAAAAGCTCCAACAGCAGTAAGCGTCGCTTGCGTTACGGGCTCTTCAAAGTTACCTCCTGCTGGCGATACGGTTCCTCCAATCGTTAAAGAACCCGTTCTATCTTGAGAAAGCGCAACCACTCCTGATCGCTCATAAAAAGCAACAATGCGAGAAGCTAGATAAGCAGGGAAAGCCTCTTCCCCTGGAATCTCTTCTAAACGCCCTGACATCTCCCTCATCGCTTGCGCCCATCTGGAAGTAGAATCAGCTAAAAGCAAAACATTTAGTCCCATTTGACGATAGTACTCAGCAATTGTTGCTCCTGTATAAATAGAAGCTTCTCGCGCTGCAACAGGCATCGAAGATGTGTTACAAATAATCACCGTACGACTCATTAAAGACTCATTTGTATGAAAATCTGTCATATAGGGAAATGTGCGTAATAATTCCACCACTTCTCCTGCACGCTCTCCACAAGCGACAATCACTACAATATCTACAGAAGAATACTTAGAAAGATGGTGTTGCATAACCGTTTTACCTGCGCCAAATGGGCCAGGAGAACAAAAGGTCCCTCCTTTTAATACAGGAAATTGCGTATCTAAAATACGTAGACCCGTGCTCATCATTTGGCTGGGTTTTATTTTCTCCCCCTCAAATAGAGGCACTTTAATCGGCCACTTTTGAGACATGGTAAAAGCGTACTCTTTTCCTTGATCATCAATGCCACGAGCCACTACTGTGTCAATAGTATAAACACCTGCTTGAATCACCCATTCAATGGTGTAATGGTCGAAGTATACAAAGGGCACCATAATCTGATGATGAAAACGCCCTTCCATAGTAAACCCTAGAGAATCTCCACGATGTACTCTATCCCCTATGTTCACAGTAGGTTGAAAATCCCAGCGACGATTCTTATCTAAGGGTGGAAGATAGACTCCACGATTTAAGAAAAGACCTGCAGCATCAGCTACTTTCTCTAAGGGGTTTTGCAATCCATCGAAGATAGAGGTTAAAAGCCCAGGACCTAATTCAGCTTCTAGTAAGTGCGAGGAAAATGTTACTGAACAACCAAACGATATATCTCTAGTATCCTCAAAAACTTGAACTTTAGCAGCATTTCCTATGATTTCAATTACTTCAGCTTTTAGAGGGTGTCCTTTACCCAATTGGATCATGACCACCTCTCCTTGCTGAATGTTACCTTGGTATTCGACATGAAGTAAGTTTCCAAAGACTTTTTTTACCAGGCCAACAGCTTCTTGTTTCATCGTAGAGTTCATCCTTATTTATCCGGTTTGAAATGTCTCAAGAATTTTTTCCCCTTCTCTTTTATCCAAATGGTAAAGGGATTCCACTAATATAAATTGCGCTACATAACAGAGGATATGATCCATAGAAAACAAACTTTTGCTCGCTAGGTCTGCAACAGTTGCAAACTGATATTCTGTAAAGGCTCGATATTGCTCCCAAGGATCTTTATAATAGGTAAAAAAGATCTCTTTTAAACGTGCATATTCAAGAGGAGGTGTATATCTTTCTAAATCCTTTTGCAATAAAATACTTGTTACAAAAGGATCTAAGGGATCTTCAAATTGGAGCTCTTGTAGAAGATCTTTTTTAGCTTGGACAGCTCTTAAACTCAATAAAACTAACCTAGACTCCCTTTCAAAAGCTAAGTAATTTTTTAAAAAACCTTTTTGTTTAGCACTTTCTTCTGCAAAAAATCGCGTAAATAATCCCCAGAAATTTTTTAATTTTGTCGCGTTATCTTCAAATTGATCTAAAAAATCAAAGACATATTGAGGTAAATCGCTTTTTAGAAGTAGAGCTTCGTCTAACTCTTTTTCTGAAAAGTTTCCATGCGAATCAATAGGTTTTCCTAAAAGCAGATTTCTAATATTTGATAGATCGACAGCTAAACGCAATACTTTGATTTTCTCTAAATCTTTGCGGCTTAAGTTTACCTGTAACAAACCGATTAACTCTTCGAAAGATAACTCTGTAGGCTTATCTAAAGAAAGAGGAGGTAAAAAAGGCACTAAAAAAACATATCGACTCATTAAAAAATTCCTGTTAAATAGACTATTTTTTAAAGATTATTTCATGAAAATCTCTACGGCTATATCGCTCTATAAGCTCTTCTAAGGAAGCATCTGTAATTTCTATGGAGATGTTTTTATCATGTAACTTCAACTCAATTCCACCATGAATAGAAGATCCAATCAAAACAGATTTTTCTTCTAGTTTTCCTAGGATATTTTGTAAAAGAAGTGCATTTACTTCTCGAGCAGGAACCGCTTCTGGAATATAGACGCTTAAATCCGACTCAATACCTTCTTTTTCAATAGCACCTATAACCGCATTAATCAGTCGGGATAAAACTTCTGGTTTATTCATTTCATTTCTAAGCAGATGCAATAATTCCTTATGGAATATATTCTCTTTGATTTCTTGCTTTAAAGCTTCAATGACTTGTTTGCTTGTCTGAGATAAAGAAGATTGAAAAATAGCCCTTTCCTTTTGAATTTGTTCTTTAGCATCAGAAAGCAGTTGCTTTTGTTTTAAGTGGGCTTGCGTAATAATTTCTTGTGCTTGTAGACCAGCTTGTTCTAGTATTTCTTCAGCCTGCTTTTGGGAGGGCTCTAGTGTTTCTTTTCGTAGAACATCGCAGATCTTTTTTACTTTATCTTTTCCTGTCTCCATTACCAAAAACCTTGTGTTTTTATAGAACAATTTGACACTTCCAAAGAACCAAACGATGCATAAAGTGCACCCAGGTGCTATTATTTATACTTGAACAAATGATAAATCGGCTATAAGTTATTGACTTTAAGATGATATTTTTCATTCATCTGACTAATTAAAAAATTAAAGTTTACAATAAACCCTTCTGTTTGTGATAAAATTAGCTATCTTTTTTAGAGGAACAAATTCATGAAAAAAGCAATCTGTGCACTTTTGTCCATTACACTTATAAGTAGTCCTTTATACGCCGATAAATGTTTAGATGTATACCAACAAGAGATAGATGAGGTTTGGGAAACAGGAGCTGCTGTAGAAGATAGTAATTTCACAGCTATTTCTACTAGCATGATTGGTTGGGGAATTGGTTTAGCTATAGGAATTGTAGTTTTAGCTTGTGTAATCCATCAAAGTAGAAAATAGGTGATCTATGCTCTGCCAGGATTTTTAGGCCTGCCCTCGGATTGGTCAGCTCTAAAAAAAGAGCTTTCCTCTGTAATTGCTATTGATCCTTATCAAATTGCTCAACCAGAGCAAGGTTTACATAAATGGGCTCAAGAATTTAATAAAATACTTCCAAAAGAATCCATTCTCTTAGGTTATTCCATGGGGGCGCGCTTATGCATGCACACTCTTTTAGAAAATTCACCTAAGGCTCTTATTTTGATTTCTGGTAATCCGGGTTTAAAAACGCAACTAGAGAAAAAAAAGCGCTTAACTTTAGATCTCAGATGGGCAAAGCGTTTTCAGAAAGAACCGTGGGAATCTTTAATGCATAGATGGAACAACCGCTCTGTATTTTCAACAGCTCCTCTTTTACGTTATGAAAAGGACCATTGCCGCAACACCCTCTCTTCTACACTTAATCATTGGTCTTTAGCTCATCAAATAGATTTTTCTACAATCCTTGAGCAAGTGCCTATTCCTATTTTATGGATTACAGGTAAGCTAGATGAAGCCTACTCTAAGAAATCTATGAAATTCTCTCATCCTCTTTCACAAAGCTGGATTATCCCCTCTTCTGGACATCGAGTCCCCTGGGAACAACCAAAGGCTTTTCTTAAAATACTCCATCAATTCTTAAGATCGATTGAAAAAGCTTAAGAAACCTCTCCAAGCCCAGTGAGCATTGGAGCACTATAAAGAGCATTGCTCTTTTTTACTTACTTCAAAACGCTCCGGCTTATATCCTTCTTTAAAACGTATTTCTTTCAAACGTTCCCTGGCTTTTAAAGGAAGCTTTGTTAAAATTTCTGCTAAGGCAAGTCCTGGTTTCAAACGTTTTTCGATGACACCCTGACCCTTGCTCTGAAGAGGAACAGGAATAAGGTTAGCAATGGTTGCTTCAAGATCTTCACTTGTAATTTCTTGATCACTCATCTCTTGGTGCAAGCGATCTTCAGCCATCGCGCGATCTCCACCTCGATCGAAAAAGTTCTTACAATTTGTACAAAAGTACTTCACATTTGGTAAACGGAATTTAAGGTCATCTCCTTGTAAAATATAGAAAGCTAAGATAAATGCTTGCCATTCATTTTGTTCATCATTGAAAGAAATATGAAGACGTCCTTCAAATAAAGCCTGATGAACGTGGTTAAGAAGCTGATCGATTACAACATCGCGATACTCTTGATCTTGCTCAAGATGCATCGGCAATCGGTTAGGGCTTCTTTCCGTGTAAAAGGATTCCTTAATCGCTTTTTTTAAACCTTCAAATGTCGTGATCCCTGTATAATCAGCTGTGCTACCTTTTTTACGATCAAAGAGATCGCCTTCAACGGCTTGGAAAACCACGTGAAAATTCTCATGACTTGTCTGTAAATGATAGAGAGTTTGTGAACGACTACTTTCGTTTTCTATTATATTTGAATCATTGAGCCTCTGATGTGATTGAATCAGATAAGCTTCTTTTCGCTTCTCTATTGCTTCCAACATTACTTCAAACTCAGGAGCAATGGCCTCGCCTGATTCGATATGGCCCAAACCAAAGGCTCTTGAAATGGTTCCTAATGCGATCCAAATTGGAGAACCAGCAACATGCGGTGTTGGATGGCGCATGTAATAGAAGCTATGTTTCTTTCCCTTATCATTTTTAAAAACTTGCTTTCCTCGCAGGAATGGAATATCTGTCATTAAAAAATCTTCATATCCTATTGCCCCTAGAAGCTTTCGGGTGTTTTTCTGAATTAAAGGGACTTTCATTGAAGCAGGAGCTTCTTCTATCTTCTTGTTTTTTTCCTTTACGACCTGAGCAAAATTCTCTCTGGTTACAATAGGAATTTTTTTTCTTTCAGGGTTCAAACGATCATACTCGTCTTCATGAAGCTGAAGAAGACTACGTAAAAGCCCATGATTTTCAGAAAGAAAACGAGCTTCACAAAGCGCGTGTATAAGAGTAAGACAGTCTTTAAGCTCTTCGGTATTAGGCCCTTTTCGAACTTCTTGATATTCTTTGGTTGAAAGCACCCCCCACAATGAGCTGACATATGCTATATATTGCTCTTTTGCATTATTATAACTAAGGCTTTCATTACCATAAACGATAGGCTGTGCTGTTAAATAGCATAAAGTACAGTAAAGAGCATTGACTAGAGGGTTATCTTTATAAACAGAATTTTTAAGCCAATTTTCAATTGTGACAAGCCTTTCATTAGAATCGATTTTAAAATCATCCTTAAGAATACGAATATATTCCTTAAGAGCAACATAGTGAGCTTGATTCTCTAAATTAACGCCAAGATCCCCTCCATTAGATACAGCTTTAAAAGCTGGAATATCCTTAGATACTATTTCCCAACTACCATCTAGTGATTCATCGCAATTCGCCTCGGTGTTTACTTGATTAGAGTGTTGCTGAGAAAAAATAGAATCTCTGATTTCATCTTTAGAAATAAAGCTATAAGAGAGGTCAGTAGTAGAATTAGATAAACTTACCTCTTCATGAGAAAGCATAAGACTTCTTGTTTCTATTTGGCTTTCAATGCTAGGCATATCACAACTAGAATGTGGAGACTTTTCTATTTTAAGTTCACTTTGATCTTTTGCAGAAGCATAATTAGAATTGTTTAGCATGTGGCTTTGAGGACTATGAGTAGATTCATATCCATTGGCAGCAGGAGGTGCCTCAGATTTAGATAAACTCACCTCTTCATGAGAAGGCACAGGACTTTCTATTTCAGGCCCTTCTGAGATGATACTGAGATTAGAACTAAGAGATATACTCGAATCATCAGGTTGAAATTTCTCCATCTTAAACCCATTAAGAATAGGAGGAATAAAGGTTCCTATCGCCACATAAATCGTGGCAATAACGGAATAGATCAAATTTTGCATGACCGCTTTATAATGCCCTAAAACGATGTGATTAAGATTCAAATAAATACAGTTTAAAAGTAAGTTTTTATTTCCTAATACGAGGTAATAAGGAATATTAATGAAAAATGAGAGCGCAATGCTGTGCACAGCTTGAACAACAGCTAAGGCATGTCCATTTAAGCCGCCTTTTTGCTTATGGTCAGAAATCATCTGAACACTTAGCTTTAACTGTTTATCCTCTTCTAAAACATAATAAGGAGGTTTAAAAAAAACTTTTATAGATTGGCTCATATTTTGCAATTAAGTTAGTTGTATTTTTCCAAAACTTATATCAAAAAACGAATTTAAAAGATGTATTAAATAATTTTTATATTTCTCTGTGTTTAATAAAAATAATTATACATTTGTAAATTTCTTGTTTTTTGAACGGGAGATTTTTCTTCACAAAAACTCTGATTTTTATATAAGGTGTTTTTTATACTTCTTAAATCTATATGAGAAGACTTAAAAAAGCTTATGTATAAAATATGCCTTTTCTTATTTTCTTTTTTGTTCTCCCCTTCTTGTTTTTGCATTACTACAGGCCAGCTTTCTTGTTTTTTTACTCCTCCTCCTAATTGGGATTTTGCAGATCCTAAAATACTGGCCCCAAGGGTTAAAGTTGCTTTTATCGGTAAAACCAAACAAGCCCTTGCTCCGTCTGTTATCTTGGCAGGTGAAGAAATAAAAGTGGACCTTGCTGAGTATGTAAAAGCGGTGCAAGCCATCTATGAAAAAACTCGAAAAACAAGCTGGCGCAGTATGGGCTTAATAAAAACACAAGCTGGCCCAGCCCATCTTTTACAAATTGATACGGAAACCAAATATGGCCCTTTGCGCAAATTGCAGCTTATTTTCATTAAAGAAAATAAAGCCTATATACTAACCACAACAGCCTTAAAAAAAGAGTTTTCTAACCACTTAGAAGCTTTTCAAAAAACGCTTCGATCTTTTACCTGTACTTACGATCTGTATGCATCCCTTCCTAAAGATCTAAAAACAGATTTAGAGCGATTAGAAACCGCCCTTTTAGAAAAATGGAATACTGTACTCACACAAAAAACCGATTTTGAAGAGATGTTTAACCAACTAGAATTTCAAGAGCTATATTGGTTGCCACTGCAGAAAAAGGTGTTAGAAGACTGTCAAACACTAGGAGCCTATTGGCAAATGATTGTCTTAAGATCTATTCGTGAACAGCTTCATGTAAGTTACATGAAATGAGATCTGTTTTTTTTCTCTTTACACTTTTTAGCTGCGCTCATTTTTCAAACTGGCAAGCAGAGCATCTTTACTCAGACTGCAAAGAGCATTGCTCAAGCAAGCTATCTTATATAGACCGCATGAGCGGCATAGATCTAGAGATCGTGTGTATAGGAAACAATATAAAAGCTTATTTGAACCTCTATCCTCATACAATCAAGCAATCAGCTATAATTAAACTTATCACAAAAGAAGCATCGCAGCAATTTGCTGCTTATTGTCTAGAAGGCGGGCAAAAGATCCTCTTATCCCCAGAGTGCCTTACTTTTTTTTTACAAGCATTAGAAAATAACCAAGAAGTGCAAATTGCAATCGGTGGTTATCAATCCACGATAAAACCTGCCGAATTTCAAGAAAATTTAAAAAAAATCCAAACCTTTCCTAAATTTATCAATCCTGTCCAATTCTCTTTCTAAATCCTTAATTTTTTTACTTCTCCTTAAACTCTGTGTTCGTTACCATTTGCTTTACTAATAATGAAGGTTTATATGAATAAGCTCGAGCAACTTAAAAAAATAACAACAATTGTTTCTGACACAGGAGAAATTGAAGAAATTAAAACTTACTTGCCGACAGATGCAACAACTAACCCCTCCCTAATTCTCGCAGCTTCTAACAAACCAGAATATCAATTTTTAATTGAAGAGGCTATCCAATCTGGATTAAGAACGCAACAAGCAGGCTCTGCTTTACTTGAATTCATTATTGATAAACTATTTGTAAATTTTGGTTTGGAAATTTTAAAAATTATCCCAGGACGTGTATCTACAGAAATTGATGCTCACCTTTCTTTTGATACGGAAAAAAGCATAGAAAAAGCTCGTCATTTAATTGCTCTATATGAAGAAGTTGGTATCCAGCGTAACCGCATTCTGATTAAACTAGCCTCTACATGGGAAGGTATTAAAGCAGCTAAACAACTTGAAAAAGAAGATATTCACTGCAATATGACCCTGCTTTTTAGTCTAGAACAAGCAATAGCTTGCGCAGAGGCAAAAGCTACATTGATCTCCCCTTTTGTAGGTCGTATCTTGGATTGGTATAAAAAACAGGAAAAAAAAGACTCTTATTCTCCTACTGAAGATCCCGGTATTATCTCCGTTACAACTATTTACAACTACTACAAGAAAATGGGTTATAAAACCCAAATTATGGGGGCTAGTTTTCGCAACACGGATGAAATCCTGGAATTAGCTGGTTGCGATCTATTGACTATTGCTCCTAAATTACTTGCAGAACTACAAAATCTAGAAGGACCTCTAAAGCGAAAGCTCGATCCTGAAATAGCAAAGAAAAGCACCGCTGATCAAATTACATTAGATGAAAAATCTTTCCGCTGGCACCTTAATGAAAACGCTATGGCAACTGAGAAGCTCTCTGAAGGGATCCGCGTTTTTGCAAAAGATAGTCTAAAATTAAGAAGAATGATTGAGCAAAAGATAAAATAAGCTATTCTAATACAATCTTTTGATTCACTTTGCCATGAGAGTATCTTGAATTAAATTTACTATTTTAAATATATTTGCCGACTTAAAAAATTCATCCAATATCCCAATAATCCAAACATTAATAGTGCATTCCAATACATTGTCT
>JABASH010001042.1:0-30055 GCA_019776445.1 Tomocerus maximus
AAATACTTTAGATATTTTCATTTCCTTTTATGGTAGAGATATTTTTTGAATTTACTTTCTCAACAAAAATTTAATGGTACGATATGCATACTTAATTAATGTATCACTTTTTATTATTCTTAATTAATTATACAATATGAATGTACATATAGTACATACAATAGGGATTTACTTATATTATAATTACATAATTAAGCATAGGTATGTATCTACTATATACAGAGAATTTCCGAAGAATTTATCAGAATATAAATCTCACAATTGAATGAGTGTAGGCATCTTTATATCCAATTGTTGTTACCTAATTTGTTTTACTGTTTCTTAGAGTAAATATAAACTGCTGAATTTGATATTGGCTACCTTCTGTCCTTTCATTCGAGTACAAGTAAATTAAATCTTATCTTTTGTCTCTTTTCATTCTTTCTTCCGTCCATTCATTTTACGAAACAGAAAATTTACACCCATCAGTTACAATTTATCGAATTCCATATTTTTAGAATCTACAGCACCATTATGCATTAATTACAATTACTTTATGTTGCACTTATCCTCTTATACAGGTTGGTGACACATAAAAATGGCTTGAGATTAAAATAACACTACGATTCACTGGTAAAATTAATACGAAGCCACTATAGAGTCATACAAATGGGAATGACATGGACTGCAGTTTTTGCATATTTGATTTATCATAAAAATTGACTTCATACAAATTGTGTTCAAATATGTAATCATATTCCCATCATTATACTTAGTACTTAGGTTTATTGGGAGTTTAAATGTAATAGTAATAAACAACACAACTTTAGTGTGGAAGGAAGATGACATTACTGATGTTAGAGGACGAATTGTAATAAATGTTCATTATTTCTGAACGTGTTACAAAGTTAATGCATGCGAAGGTTAGGGTGTGGATTAATATTACAAAAAAAAGTTTCAACAACAAAATGCAATTCAAGGAAAACCTCCTTTATGGGAACTTTCAGTGACTCATCTAAACAATGAAATCTTGTAAAAATAGTCGTGTGAATTATCTTTACACTTTACAAATGTCTTTACAAATTGTATCGAGGCAAAAAATCTAATCTGGTACAGTAATCCATATTAGCAACAATTTATTTAACACTATAAGTATATTAATCTTCAGCTATAAAGATTTTTACTGATGCGCCCTAAGATTCCATTTCTAACAAATGTGAGTCTATTCAGTAGAAATTTAATTAGCAGCATAATAAGCACTGGCATGCAAAGTTTTATGCAGCTTACTCGTCGAAAGGCGCTAATTTAAATGACATTGCTCTTTCGGCTTTGTGAAAATGGAGTAGGAAATTCCTATTATTACTCGACAGACATGAATGCAAATTTGTACTCTGAACTACTATAATCGTATTAGCAGTCTATTCCATGAAACTATATGATCTATGTAAAGACCAATAATATTCTCTAGATTATTTACTAACACTATTTTACTACTGCTTTGCTTACGTCATCCGTTTGTGCTTCCTACATAGGAGATATTAATTGAAAGTCTCTGAGTCATCATGTAGGGTTTAACCATGAGACATAAGTCTGAAATGAAAAGTCTATAATGTTTGCCAAACTCAATTCATTTTTCTTTGCCTCGGTCAAGATATTCTATTGTAAACACTGCATAAATAGGAGCTAACATTTTATGTATTCTACACTTACGGAGTAATGTGTCAAATATGCTAATTACTTGTTTATGAGACTGGCTACATGGATATATAAATGCTGAGAAAATACTGCACCTGCACCTTTGATAACATCGAAATAAAATCTTCTTCATTCTTTATTTAGTGGCAGAACAATTCACGAAATTGTCAATTTTGTTCTTTATTCAATTTTATACATCGCGCAACCTGGTTAACAATTTTATTGAGGTAAGAAAATTTGTACATCAAGAGCAAGACCTTTTGCATTTAGTACAAATATTAAAATTCTTAAATCCTTTTAAATTTTGCAGACAAGATGAGCCGTGTATTAGGAAGAGGAAGCCCCATTTTGGTTTCGCTGTTGCTTTATTGCATTTTATGTACTTTGACTGTGGAAATCAGGAGTGCGGCAGTTCCTCCACCAAGTAGAGTTGGAAGCGACACAAGTGGAAGAGTTGGAAATTCAGGAGGAGTAGGAATATCGTCAATTACTGATGGAATTGGTTCTGTCCATGAGGATTGCAAAGAAAACCAAATCTTCTCTCAAGTTTTACAGAAGTGTGTCTTGCAAGTCTCTTCAGGAGGCATCGGCTAAAAAATTGTAAATAATCACCATGAAGCGTTTATGCAATGATCCTTGATAAAGTCTGGAATAAATAATCAGCTAATATTCTCATAAAAACTCATGTAGTTCACAATATCTTCTAATACATTTGTTTGATAAGTACTTCACACAAGTCAACATAAAATTTGCCCTGGAGGGTTACTTATTTCTTGCATAAATATTTAGTTCCTATTCCACTGTGAGTGGATGAGTCAGATAACAATTTAACTTTTGAAAGCAAATCATAAGTATAAGTACACCCAAGCTGTACATGGTAATTGCATGTAGTAGGTACGTTTTACGTAGTAGCCATAAGTAGTAATTACACTTTGCCCTGCTAAGATGCTAGTAAACAATTGTAGACAATGCGTCTTGTTTTTAAGTGTACTGAGAATGCACGATTCATCATGAGAGTTTCAATCAACAACAGCACGTAGTACTGAAGCAATAACAAAGCCAATGACTGTGCTAGTAAAGAACTAAACTATAACTGTCCGATTATAATATGCATACTATATGTATTCTATTACCATTACGTCATTACCAATCCAAGTTAAACCACAACCTTAACGTGTGTACAGATAAAAAGTTTTGATTTATTATAAGTCAAAGTCAAAGGGACAGCTAAGCTTCTCATCCTGAATGAACTTCACATGTAAGACTTTATATCATATTTCAGTGTTTTGAAACCTTATCTATTTTCTGGCTTTATTCAGTGTCATGTCATAATTGCCTTATTTGGTCTTGTGAATTATTAGAATATTACCTAATTATTAAACATTAATCATTAAAAATGTCAAAGAAAAATCTTTCATTTGTTCGGTATTGTTAGTGTCATTTACAGAAGCAGAAATGTTTTATAGTAATAATTGCAGTTGTCATTATATTTATATAGCTTGATATACAACGCAACCCTTTATTTCCAAGCATGTAATAATATGCAAATCAGCACAATAATTGCGAAATACCACAATGTATATAACAGTTGGCGAATTGGCGATGATATAGCTGATGAACAACATTTCGATGGTTAGTCAGTCAGTACCTCTCTGCTGTAGAAATCATTTCGTATAAAAATAATTGAAGATATATCCACAAGGTAAAATTATAGCATATGCTGAACCTTAATCTATACTTATTGAGATTTTTGTCTGGAGTTTCTTCTTTAGAATCTATAAAATTAGTAACTATAAAAATGTGTTAACTAATTTTCAGACAAAATATTCCACGATGAAGACTGTCCTCATATTTTTTATTGCGGCAATCCTGATCTTTTTGATATCTTCTGTGGAATCTAAAGAAGCACCAAAACGCACCAAAACGCCAGTAAATCCCTCCAGGAATAATTCAGGAATAATTTCTCCATATAAGGGGAATACTATACCAGGATCTCGGAGTACTATACCTCATGGAATTATTGCTCCTCCAAATATTAATCGAGGGAATGCTGGAAAGGGAGGAGGAATTAGCACGGCATCGGTTTCACAAGGAATTGCGCCAAAAGCTTGCAAACGAAACTACATTTGGTCTGCAAACGCTGGAAAATGTATTCCGAAATCGAAAACCTTGGGAGTTGGCTAACAAAACTACTAAAAGGGATTTCATGTAATTCTTTCTATTTTTAGTTTATTGTATCGCAGATAATGACTGCTTTCGCAAGTTTTTACTTAAGTACACAGAAATGATTCGTTTCATATTTGATGACATTATGATTGTCACAAAATAGTGTTGAACTATCTATATTCACACTTGAATTTAGTTTTTTTGCCTTCCACTGTAATGGCAAATATACATACAAGAATAAAAATTTTAATGTTAGTACTACCAAGAATTGCATTATCGTTTCATTCATTGCCTCGACAAATTATGCATGAGCTAATTAAATATTTACAAGGAAGTCTTGAGTCAAGATTTTTGATTGGGGCTTGACAAATGAATGCAGAATTGTCAAATCAAAGTCTACTCAGTAATGCTATCACTAAAAAAATACACCGATCAATCTTTCCATTTCTTGATATAAGTGCGTTTTTGATTGACAATTTTTTGTGATGCACTAGGAATAATAATTCATATGCAAAATGTAAATGTTTCGTTCATATAAATAGAGAAAATTTCTTCCATCTGTTTTTAGCCCAGTTGTCCTTAGAAGTTGGACCAGTCAATATAAAAAGTTTGAAAACGAAAATAAGTTCTCGATTGGTAAAAGACGTTTATTCAGCTCAGGCTGCCTTTAATTGTACAAATATATTTTTATACAAATTATTTCTAGTGTTTAGTTAAAATCCGAAACACCATGAAATCCTTACTGTATCTTACTCTGTTGACTATCATCCTCATTGTCATCATCCAGTCGGTGGAAAATGCTTTCCATTCAGACACAAGTGACAGGATGGACATACTACGAATTCCGAAATACAACATTTGTGGAAGGAACCAGTACTACTCCCGGCAATGGAGAAAATGCATAACAAGATCAACATACAGAAATATGTGCCAGTTTGAAGGTTTTTAATTTCTTAATTGTGCATATGCATTCACACATGCATACTACATACGTGTCTAAACTAACGATACGTATGCACATACATTGAATTAACAATGGCAGCTACTATTGGTTGCTGATTGGAGTGACATTATTTGCAAGGACGGGGATGCTTCAAGAATCTGGGAAATAATTTATCATTTTTCAACCGATCTGACTAAAGGGATTATAAATCATAGTACTTCGTGATTCATGCAATACTTATGGCATAATCTAAACATTAAAATTTATTCCAATGTGTATTCGCATTGGATATTAAATACAATGTAATGTTGTATTTTCTGTCTTATTATTTGTCTATCTACTATATGTAAATTGGTTGCAATTTATGAAAAACCAACAATAAAATCAATTTTAATTTCTCTCTAGAGTACTATCTACTGTATATCATTAATCTTACAACGTTTGTCACGTTCTTAAAATCGACCTTTTAATTATTATCATTGCATTGTGCAAACCTCTATTCGTTTACGTTACATGAGTTCAGAAGAGATGGAGGCAAATGATTTTGCTAATTTACATAATCTATTTTTCGCACCGCTCTATAGCCAGTTTTGGTCTTATGATATTCAAAATCCCAAATCTGACTAAGAGAAGCATTTTCTTTCCGATGGTGCTACTCTTGTTTCAATAATGTACTATTCCATGCTGTGGTTGGAACTTGGAAGGCATTTTCCGAAGCTTTCGGAACATCGGAACTAAAAAATTATTGAGCCACACTACGGCACAGTAATCAAAGATCATAATAAAAACGTTGTCTATTATGGTTACCAACGGAATTCCTTTTTGCGATGAAATGGAACTGATAGACATAAGTAAATTTTTAGACAACATAATATTTTATTGTAGAAGGTCAGTTGGTTTGGTTTATAATTTCATGAATTCAATTCAGTAGGATTATTGTCCAAGAAAGAATCCTACTTTTTAGCAATCGTGGCCCATTCTCGTTTGCTAACCTCAAAATTCGCAGTATTAAAATGCTCTTGGATCGACTTCATAGGTGTTGTCATTTGCTACAATTACAATTAAGTCAAAATTCGACTATTTATGCCTCTCAAAAGTGTTTACTTTCAACATCAAAGATTTACACGAAAAATAAAAAAGATTTGGATTCGGAATTAGATTTGTCGTTTTCAGATCATAGAAAGGCATTTCGGTCTAAAACGATAGGAGAAGTATTTAGAGGTTACATTGTCTTTCGATTATGTGCAATAACATATCTAGTAGACAATAACAAACGTTTAATGGATTTAACAAAGAAGATCTTTGGAAACACTTTATTTGAAAAATTTATGAAAGCAACTTTCTATGGACATTTCGTTGCTGGAGAAAGCGATGAAGAAATCTTAAAGAAGATCAGAGGTTTGGAAGACTACGGAGTAAGATCTATACTTGATTATTCAGCTGAAGATGATTTAGTTTCAGTTCCTACAGTAGAGAAAGAAGCAAATAAAAAAGTAAAAATTCCTGAAGGGCATAAAATGGTAGAAGTGTCTGACCCGAGGGAACTAAGTAGATTTACACCAGAAAATGAATTCAGAGATCGGAGCTCAAATGCCAAAGCTCGAACTTATTATTACCAAGATGAGAAACAGTGTGATAGAAATGCAGTTACATTTTTGAAATCAATTTTGATAATTGGGAGTGAACAAAAGAAACGGAAGGACACTATAAAATTTGCAGCAATTAAAATGACAGCTCTGGGTAGACCTGAACTTCTAATGAATTTATCTGAAGCAATCGCCCGGGCACATCAGTACATGTCCCTGTTCAGTGGGAGAGTTGGAGCGAAAAGTATCCTAGAACACCAATTGACGCAAGAAGATATAGAAAGAGAATTGGACGGAGTAGCTAAAATGAATCCTGAAGTCAATGCTTGGATTGACAATATAATATCAGACTCCTCAGGAGTGATTCACATACTTCCGTGGAACTCAGTTATCAGAGGCAAAACGGATATCCAGAACGCTTTCCAAGTTCCTAACCTCAAAACTGGGAAGATGGAAAGCCTCGCGCCACCTTTTTCCGAATCTGAAGAAGCAATGTTCAGAAGGATGATGAAACGGATTCATACAATTTTTGTTTTGGCAAAAAAGCTAGATGTAAAAGTTATGGTTGATGCGGAACAAAGTTATTTTCAATTAGGGATCTCCAGAATAACAATGGAGTTGATGAGACTGTACAATACAGAGAAACCTGTCGTTTTCAACACTTACCAATGCTATTTGAAAGAAGCTCAATATAACTTACTGTTGGATTTAATACAATCGGATAGACAACAGTTTCATTTCGGAGCAAAACTCGTGCGGGGAGCGTACATGGAACAGGAGAGAGAAAGAGCTAAAGCAATGGGCTACGAAGATCCAATCAATAAAGATTACCAAACGACAACTCAGATGTATAAAACGTGCATGGGGGATTGCATACAACGAATCAAGGCAGGAAGGGATAATGGAAGTACAAGAAGTATCACCATCATGGCTGCTACTCATAATGAAGAAACAATCAGATTTACTATTGAAATGATGCGGGAATTCGGACTGGACAAGAAAGACCAGAGTATCTGCTTCGGACAACTCTACGGCATGTGCGACCAAGTCTCCTTTCCTCTTGCTCAAGCTGGCTATTGTGTATATAAATATGTCCCCTATGGCCCCGTCTCCAAAGTTTTACCTTATCTCAGCAGAAGACTTATAGAAAACCGGGGAATTCTGGATAAAACCATTAAAGAAAGAAAGCTTTTGAGGAAAGAATTTTTTAGAAGATTTTTTAGACGATCATAATCATAATGAGAATTATCACCCTTTTTACAACTGCCATTTCAAATCAAATTATAATGTACTAAAAGATAAATATTTTTGCATTACACTAATTGGTTTTACTGCCAAAAAATTAAATAAAACCTAACCTTGCTACCGACAATGAAAAACAGTAGTTTTATTCCCCAAAATTCTCCCTAATCCAATAGTCCTTTGTAAGAACCAAGTAACTTGGTAACATTTGCATGTTGGATCAATAATGTTAGCTTTTAGCCTGCATCTAAACAACTGATATTTCATAATGAACATCTGTTGGATCAACTGATAATACCATGTTAGCAGAATAAGAAAGAATCTGCTTGAAAACTGAATTAACAAGAAAGGTGATATCATCAGAGAATACAGACGATGGCCAGTAGCTGGTGGAGAGATAGGGATACTATACTGTTTGACAACAGGTATGAGGAATACACAAAGGCAAAGGAAGAGTTGAAATCAGCTGAACTCATTGGAGTTTACTTTGGTACCTTTAGCAGCAAATCTGCTCGCCACATCACCAAATGGATTCGAAAGTTTCACGAAGTACACTCGCATATTATCAGCATAAAATTAAGATTCAAAGAATTTCAAAGGGTACATCTTGGTTGGTTTATGTTACTAATATTCTTGTGTATTTTACAGAGTTGCATGGCTCAAGATAAGAAATTTCAGATAGTATTCTGTTCAATGGACGAAGACGAGAAAGACTGCATCAATTTTGTCAAAAACTTGCACGGAGAATGGTAAACGGTATTATGAATAAAATACAGTATAGTATAGGACAATAAATGCATCTTTTCTGTTCCCAAAAAGGTTCGTCATACCTTGGAATAACCAAAAACTGCGCAGGTAAAGAATTTAATTATTTCACTTAAGCTAACAGTCATTGTGCTTCAATAAACTGTAGTATACCCTGTCCGAGATTCAGATCGGACGCACCTTTGTTTGTGTCTGACCATATTTTGCCTGCAATTAATGATTCTGTCATTTGAACTGAGTGCAATGTTCTAACTTCTCTGTACGAATTGTGAAAATAGAAATGTAAGGATGATGTACAATGTATTGATCCAACCAGCACTTGTCGTGGTGAAGAACAACTCGGAAGGATCAGTCGTTTGTTATAATGCAAAAAATGAACTTTTTGTATTTGGTACTTCGTGCGTTGATCTGTGGAAGGAAAATGCCAAGAAAATTGTCTCGGAAGGTGGAGATTAAACATCGGATGAGATGCTTAAAATTGTTATAAAAACATTAAAAATGAAAGATTACTACATGATATTTGTTCAAGAAAATGCCAATAGCATTTCATAGTCAGTGACATAAATAATAATTTCAATTCAATAAAAGTGCTTAAACGTTTCGTGAAGATAATGACCCAACGCGCATTTGCATTCAATCCTAATCCATCTGCCCGTCAATATGCAATCAATAACATACAGTGCATATTAAATTGAAATGAAATATAAAAATAGCGTACAATGGAAAACATTTCGGTAAAAAAGATATGTAGATAATGGCGAAACAAACACAACAGAATGACTATGTCTTTTGTTTTCGCAATATGTTTTAGCATCAGCAAGCTGCAGTATGAATAAAGAGTAGACCTTGGCCTTGGTTAAGTTCTAGCAAATACTGAGCATAGTCTGTTTAGTCTGGGATATTGTATCTGCACATTCTCACATGGATATATATTTCTCTATGAAATATAATTTCTATCTGAATATTTACCTATGTATTATACCAACTTAACCATATGTTACAAAATTGGAAATGTACATACATAGCGTACTCGTTAATATTTACGACACTTGTAGTACGATGTACGACTGACTGATTGAGCATTAATGGTTAGTTCTTTTATATTCACGAACCAGGAATGAATAGAGTATGAACCATACTAAATCGTAGATGACAGAGAGCAAAAAATATCGATTTTCTCTGTAAACGTGGACAGAGAGAATAGTACAATAATTCCATTTCATTCAGTCATTGTCACCGATTGAGTAGGCCTAGAGACAGCACAGATTGCATGCACATTGATTAGATACACAATAGAAAAGGAAATGTGGCAATTCATTTGACATATTATTTATAGGCATTGCCAGCCTCCTACCTACCTCTCTGTTCAAATCGTATTTATGCGCACTGGAATAACTCGTAGATTTTTTACATTTGATATGTTTTACCTTGCACAATAAATTTACTTGCATCACAAGAGCTAAATTTTCTATTTTGTAAAACAGTTTTGCTGCTCTGTACATTATTATCTATCTTCGCGGTGGGCTTATCAAAGTCTCCCGACCAGACTCACTCTCTATTTGATTGCCAAATAAAATGTGTATGCTAGGATGGATTTTACCTTGAACTTCAGTTGAGAATGATGTCGTCATAGCCTTAGCAAAAGCTAGAGACGTTCAGACATTTCGACAAGTTGAGAAAAGTCAAGAGGTGAAATTAAACAACCAAGCCGCACCTGGGGCTGCAAAAAATGTTGTTTGCGAGTACATTAGATTATTAGAATGGAAAGATCCCCGTTGTTCAAACACAAGTAAAAGATTGCCGTCGCAGGCCGCTAAACTTTCGTTTGAGTTTGATGTACAGAGAGAAGGTACGATAACGATACGATGGATTTCTCATGTAGTTTGCAATGACTTACGAAATTGCAAAAACCGGACACATCTTTAGAATAATTATCACGATTGTACGCGAAATATTCTGCATGCGACAGCATAATCTACTCCGACGAACCTATTCTATGACTGGTATAATTCCCTGTGAAACCTTACCAATTTATACCTGGCTTTGGTTTACTAGGAAAACGGTGCAAGGATTGAGTTTTTGCCAATCAGCTTTAATTTCAAATCAACCTTCCAATTGAAACGCTATGCGTATCTCCCTTTTTGCTAATTACAGTCTATTGGAATAAAAATGCTTTTGTTTTTGCATGATTTTCTCGTTTCAAGTGCTACATTATTCGCACAAAAGTACTTCATCATAGAGTAGGCTAGTCTCTAATATTTATCTCAACTCAGTTTGGCTATCTAAATCAATAAACTGATGAATCACAAGAATAAAAATGCTTCTCATTGTTATAAAGTATATAGGAAGGTACCTTAACAGTAAAAAGTCATAGATGGATTTGTTTGCTATAGAATTGAGTATTGAAGAGTGATGTTCCATTTGGCTTGTTGATTTGGTCTTGAGAGTTAAACTGTGTGTCCGGTATGGCTAGTTTACGTGATGAGATTTCAGAATAGCTCTCCACTGGACTTACTGGAATTTGAATGGAAATGTAGTCAGGTCTACTGGACTGGCTACAACCCTAGTCTGAATGTACATTTCGATGCATGCATCTAATGAAAAGAAGTTAGATTAGTCTCATGCACATTATGCAAGAGCTATCATTATCTTATTGTTGTATTTGTACTATCCCTGTACACTTCTGTTTATATTCAACTCCTACCCTCAACGTTACTGTTAAAAAGTGAGAGTTTGTGTGAATAACTAGAAAAATGCATCAGAAATCAGAATAATACACAAAAAATGTCACACGACTGAACTTTAACTGTATCATCATTTATAACTCAATTTTCGTTCGTGAAATATTGTATTGTTAACATCCCTATAATATTGCAGTGGACAATTGTATAGACATTTGTTTTCATAGAGAAAATAAGTTGTTACATTTTTTATGAGCATCCATTCAACTTATCTGGGACAACGGCCGGAGCATCAACGGTGATGGTCACGCTGACATAAAAGATATTTATGGAAAATCATAGTTGAAAACAAAGAGCAACTGCCAAAAGGAAAGGGGTCATCGCATCACGAACAGAGTTCGAGTTCATACATAGTCAAGTTTCAGTCATCCTTTATGACAAATGTTAGAATAGTTTAGCAGAAGCATCGGAATCTGTAGATTAAATCTTATGTTTCAAAAATCGACAGTCTAAATCGGAGATAGTCATCAGTTCCTTCAGGAATAGCTAATCGGTGATATGGCCAAGAACTTCTTTTGGACTATTTTTATATTTTTACAACTTAATGGAGTCACTTTTATTAACGCTCATATAGGACTCACATTTCCTCCTGCCAGAAAGTATGATCTGGACTTTTTGGATAACATTCGGTCTAGGGCACCCTGCGGAATGCCTAAAGGTACGTTCAACGTCATGAATAATCTATGAAAATATATTGAAAATTATAATAACGATACAATGTACTTGAACAAAGGAAAATCGAGAACCCAGTTGATGGCAGGGAGCACGGTCAACATCACTTGGCACTTGTCATATCCTCATAGGGTAAGTATAAGCACTATCAAAAACCATAATAACTTTTAGCATAGTTCAATACGATCGGCGACTAGTGTGTAACAGCAATAGGAAAAGAGTGCCAAGTATTAACTTCCATTTTCATTGTCTTTCAGGGTGGATACAAATTAGAGCTATTTGATGGGAATGAGAAATACCTGATGGATTTAACTCCTAAAGAAAACAACGAAGAATACGTTCTCGGAGATGCAACGTGATACATCTTTTGTTTAGAAATTCCCATTTTCCCATACAATCCTGCATTATTATTCCTATTGTTTGGATAGCTGTAATTTAAGATGATTTTATGAAAGTAATCCGTGAAGATTTCGTCAATTGTTTGTAGGGCACAGTGGCACAGCGTTTCATTTTCTAAGGATGTCATTTGTAAAGACTGTACAATACGACTTATTCGCACAGCAAGAGAGTGGGCAAATAGTTACCGATTCTGGAGTTGTGCTGATGTAGATATTGTTGCGCAAGATGAGTACAAAAGGACCTGCAGTGGACATGGACAACTAGACTCTTCCACCGGCCTTTGTTCATGTGACAAACGTATTGTTCTTTATTTTTGTGATTTCTTTAGAACTTGAACAAAAAACTATCCATTAAGATTCATATATATAGAAATCTTTCGCAATAGGATATTGGGGCCCAGACTGTGCTTATGAAGATGAATGCATTGACGACGGAGATTGTGGGGGAACTAGCCAAGGACAATGTGTGGATCTAGGAGGTACTGCACTTCCGAGAAAACAATGCTTTTGTGCTCCAGGCTATCATGGGGAAAAATGCACAATGGCAAACAAAGACGCACTGCCCGACTCAAAATCCCTGGATTTGTCAAACCATAAGAAGAATATTTTATCCGATAGATTTTCTTTATTTTACAAAGTACATAGAGTATCATATCTTTGAGCAACTTATAAATCATGGGCATACAATGCAGTTCACTTTATTGATGGACATTAAAACGTACTTATATCATTCATCATCATGGTAGACATCAAATATATTCTTACTTTGAATTATTTTATAGGTAATCCCGGCGAAACAAGAAAAGGACAAGGAAATTGAGTTTGTCCTGGTAATCAACGGAACTTCTTATGGAGCATTGGGCTGGAGATCTTCCGATACTGAAGCGGTGTGCAAACAGTTCCCATTTATAAGTGATATCGAGCAAAGAGGACGGCGAGAAACAAAGCCAACCGCGTTAGTTACAGTTTTTCCCAATTTATTCTGATTTATTTGTCTGTCTGTAGTACGTCAGTAGGTAGGTAAATATACATTTATCAATGCTCAGATGCAGATGGGAGAAAATTAGCTCTTATCTTTTCTTTGCATTATGTGTAATTCTACCTAACTTTGAAGTTTAATAATTGCGACTTAATGTTTTTACAGGAGTGCTGTAGCGGAAAGTGAGCCTGAAGCAGAAGCAGAACCGACAAAAGCAAGAACTGGCTCACATGCGGAGCCAGAGTCTGAACCGGAGAAACATCATGATTCTAAAGCGGAACCAGAGGCTGAAGCTGAACCGGAGAAACATCATGACTCTAAAGCGGAACCAGAGGCTGAAGCTGAACCGGAGAAACATCATGATTCTAAAGCTGAACCAGAGGCTGAAGCCGAACCGGAGAAACATCAAGATTCGAAAGCGGAGCCAGAGTCCGAAGCTGAAGCCGAACCAGAATCACACAAAAAAAATTATAAATCGAGTAAAGCGGAACCAGAACCTGAAAGTGAGGCAGAAGCAAATGCTCGAAAAGGACTTAAAGCGGAACCAGAACCAGAGTCAGAACCAACATCAGAGCCTGAACCCGAAGGCTCAACGAAGCCTGAGCCCGAATCAACAAAGACCAAAAATAGAAAATCTTCATCGGGTAATGCAGAACCGGAACCCGAAACTCCGACTCAGGAGCCCATCTCTGAACCCGAAAGTGGTAAACATAAAGGTCCTACTCATGCCGAGCCTGAGCCAGAAATCGGAAGTAAACCCCACGCAGAGCCAGAAGCGGAACCTGAGAGCTCAAAGAAAGGACATGCCAATTCAGAGCCAGAGTCAGAACCTAGTGCCCTAAACAAACGTAAATATGACACAAGTACGAAATCAAATCCCAATAAACATTCAACACCGGAACCAGAATCTGAGTCAGAACCGGCAACTAGTTCTGAGCCTGAACCAGAAGCTGAGGCTGAGCCAACAAAACACAAGCACCCACCAACTTCAATCCCGGAACCTGAAAAGGAGTCTGAGCCGGAACCAGAATCAAAGCCAAATAAAAACAATCCTTCAAAGCCAGTTGCAGAGCCAGAAGCTGAAGCAGAAGCTGAGCCAGAATCAAGTAAATCAAAACCGAAAATAAAATCTAAATATCCAGAGAAGTCTCAAGCAGAGCCCCATGCAGAGCCAGAATCGGAACCCGAATCAAATAAAAAGCCAGAAAAATTCAAAAATAAACCGGCAAGTTTCAAAAAGACTTCAAATTCTAAATTAGAAGCAGAACCTGAGTCAGAGTCCGAGCCCAAAATGCCTCAACGTAATTTCAGAGAAAATGAAAGTTTACTCCGTCCAGTTCGAAAATCTGAGAAGAATCGACAGAGAATTCGGTCGAAAGCTATGGAACTAGGCAGTGGGGAAACTTACACCCTTTCCTCCATGGAACAAGAGGCAACTACTTTGATCCCAGAAACAATGGAAATGAAAGAAACAAAAACGATCAGGAAATTAAAAGAATCTCCGGTAATATCAAATTCCTACATTATATTTATTATCTACATAATTTCATATCTGTAAAGTTTGATAATTATTTTATTGAATTTTAGTACACACCCAAAGGAGATTTCCACTCCATGGATTGTACCGATATAATCCTCGGAAGTGCCCGTGGCAGTTATTCACGAATAATGGATTATTATACAAGGGACAGATCCACCCCAAGATTAGATTCCTTCTACGGAGGAACTAACAGTATTTTATCTGCAACAGGATGGGAAACGAACGGCCAAACTACTTTAATCTTCCGTAGAAAACTTATATCAGAAGATCCGGCTGATCATTCTATTAGTGGAGAAATGCATGTAATTTGGGCAAGAGGACAAGAATCTGGGGAGTATGTTCATAAACCTAACTCTGGACTTGAAACTGAAAATGCAAAAAATCCCGAGTTCTACGCTAAAGACGAAATTAAGTATCATGGTCGCCAGGGTCAGCGTGGAGTTACTTTTATTAATTTCTCCGATTAATGATTGATGATAACTTCATAGAATTATGATCAACCTTCACCTTAAAGGGTTCGATTAATCATTAAAATTCAACTTTGCCATTTATATACTTTATAGTAATTCACCCGTTAAAGTCAACAATTGTTTGCATTTTTATTTCTAATACGTAAATATTATGTACTAATGAGCAAATAGATTTGCGTACGCATATATTAATATTATTATGTGTACATTCTATAAAAGTTGACAGTATGAAAAGGATTTCCTATTGATATTAATAACAATAATAAGATATATATATTATCCGCATTGCTAAGTTTTCATTTTAATGTTACTACTGTTATTGTAATATTTGCGGTTGTAATAAGAATATAACTATACTACATGCATTTGTGAAGTGAAGGAAATCTCAATTTTGATAAATAAATAACGTTGCGTCAGTGAGATGGGTTTTAATAGGCAGTCTGTTTTAATTGCGTCTACTTCATACGTATGATCGAGTATTTCTAAGCTCATTAAATCGTAAAAATGTTAACGGATGCTCTATTTATTATACTAATGATGACGTGCACACTTGTAGCTTTGCCCTTTAGAATTCAGTGAAAACACCCAGCAGCTTCAACTTGTAGTTATATTGGTTATAGTAGTTGGTTGTATTATTATTCATACATGCTACCCTCATTATTTTCTACTTATTTACACAAAGGCATAATATTCTCATAGTGCTATAATTAAGTGCACAGCCTTTCTGTTTCGTGCAACACAATAAAAATATCGTATTGTTAGAAAGACCGTATCGTGCCATTTACAAGGGGTAACGTTAGATGCATAATAGTGTTATATTCAAGTGACAAAAATAAACAAGTGTATAATGTATGTATTAATATACAAAAAGGATAGAGTAATCGGTATTACTATTATTACACTTACATATCATTGCATTGCATGTAATGCACATTTTTTGCTGGAAGATATTGTTAGGTCTTAGAGTATAGAAAGGTATAATACCTTTCTATACTCTAAGTGTTAGGTCAGTTCAAATTTTTATGCATTTTAAACTTGAACTATAAGTATACCTACATGGAAAGATCAAACGGTATGAGCTCTTCAAAATGAATCCTATTTATTAGAAAACAAAGTTAATGAACTATACTGATCGTTAATGAATCCGAAATAATAAGGAAATTATTAACTAGATTGTGTTCAAATTGCCCTTGCTTATGGTGACAGTCAACTGTAATAGGATCAGATCACGATCACACTCATGGTCAAGTATGAGAGCAGATGCCAGGTCCTTTTTAATTAACGCTTCTCACTCATTTTCCACCTACACTCATAAGTTATCAAAGGTATGGGATCACCTTAATGAAATTAAGAATACATTAGTTGAGATTGAATTTGAGATAATATTATTTGATTGAGTATATACAGAACACTCAAAATGGCAACGCTAGTGAATCTTGCAGTTATATTTCTGTGCAATTTGTGGATTAATTTAAATTCAGCTCATGTTGCCCTTAATTTCCCTAAAGCTAGAATGTATGACTTGGATTTCTTGGACAACATCCACACAAAACCTCCTTGCGGAATGCCTAAAGGTTCTTAATATTATTTACTTTGGTACTTTGTACCTTACCTTCAGATTGTGGAAGAATTTTAATTAAAACTCTAATAGAATGCAAATTAGAAAAAGTCACTTTGGTTAGGGTGATGATAACTTTATTAATGATTTGTTAATACTTATTTACGATGACATAACTTTGAATAAAATTAGGGTGGATTAAGACATCTATTCCGAGTGGTATGTACATGAACTTTACATGGAGCATGGCTTATCCGCATAGGGTAGAGAAACATTCTTTTTTCTTAGTTTCATTCGAACTTTTATACAGATCTTCAAAAATAAATCAAATATTACTTGTTTTTGTAGGGAGGATATCGACTGGAGTTGCTAGACAGAAATTACATGTTGATAACCAATCTAACTCGATTAGAACCAGGAAAACATTTCGTCATGGGCAATCCTACGTAATTTTAGCAGTTAAAGTACTATTATTTCATAATTTTCAACAGAGATGATTAATTTACTAAAATGGGTAATGCAGAGCGCAGTTCCATGTAGTTCAGACACCAGAAATGCCATGCCAAGATTGTATCATCCGTTTGGTTCGCCAGGCCATAGAATTCGGAGAGACTTACGAATATCATAGTTGTGCTGATGTGGACATCGTTGACAAACGAATGTACGGCAACAATTGCAATGGGCGTGGAATGGCAGAAGGAAACTTTTGCTACTGTTACAGAGGCACAACTCTTACTTTATCACAATTGTCATCAATAGTCATTATTTCCAGGGTTTGATCATTTAAATGTTCTAATACTTAGCTAAAATATTATTACACAGGATTTTCAGGTCCACTATGTCAATACGAAGAAGAATGTGATTCTGGTAAGCCTTATCCAACATTGCGTTTTAATTTAGAATTATAATTAATTCTAAGAAACGCTTGTTTGCTGAAATCGTGCGTGATTACGATAATTGTAACCTGTATAGATAACATTTAATTCTGCAAATGTAATTTTTTGCGAATAGATATGGACTGCAGTGGTCGTGGTGTATGCATACACATTAGAGGTACTAATTACCCTTCTCGCCAATGTTTCTGTGCCCCAGGCTTTCATGGAGAGAAATGTTCAATGGCCAATATGGCTATGCTCCCTACTTATCAAACCTTAGATCATTCTATGTATAAAATGAAGATGTTGAACGATAAAGTCAGCCTTTACTACAGGGTATACATCTTAATAACATTTCAATATTTATTTGTGGTCATAAATACCGATTTGCAAATTTTATTGGCTATAAAATCACACTTTCTCTATGAGTTTGCTTTATTTCACAGCTCAAAGTGTTGTTTTGTAGTAAGGGTACGTATTTAACGTAATTGCACTTAATTTAGATGATCCCTGCTGCAATTGAGCAGATGAAGGAGATAGAATTTGTAATGGAGGTAATGGGGACCTCTTTCGCAGCCTTAGGGATGCGACCCAAATCTTCTGATGAATCATGCAAACAGTTTCCTGCCATTGACGAACCAATGATGTAAATTTCATGATTTCTGTATTATGCATTTAGGGATATCAGGCACGTAACTACCTACCAGTTGCATGCTTACATACTAAATCATTTTTATTAAAGCATAATTTTGTGTACCTTAATTACAGGGGTATGAATATGAATTATATGATGTCTCCTAACCAGAACTGGATGTCCAAATCTTTTCTTTCAGCCAACCATAACCGTAGTTCCAGAATGGTAAGCAATCCTGCAATGACAAACCAAGGACATAGAAAAGTTAGAGATTCCGCTGTAAGTTCATTTCCATATTTTTAAATTCTTATACTATTGCATCCATATAAGTGTTAAACATTGCTTATGAATTATTTCATGAAGTGTATGTACTTGTAGTTTCATCGACTCTGACTATTTGGCATTGATTATCACAATTTCTTTTGAATTTAAAGTACGCTCCAGTAAAAGGCACTTTTCATGCGATGGATTGCGCTGATATTACTATCGGAGCTGCTCGAGGAATGTTTTCGAGAATTCGAGATTATTATACACGAGACCAGTCTACTCCTCGGTTGGACGAAATCTGGGGTGGTTGGGATGACATTACGTAAATAAAGTAGCAATACGGTGTTATCAACATCGACAAATCTATTTTAAGATTCTACATTTGGCATGTTCACTCAAGTTGAACTTTGATATTCTTCTGTTATCTCTGTAGTTCAGCAACAGGTTGGGAAATGAACGGGAAAACAACTTTGATATTCCGGAGAAAAATGTGGGCTATGGATCAAGCTGATCATTCAATTTCTGGCGACATGCATGTGATTTGGTCTAGAGGACAAGAATCTGGCATGTATGTTCATGCCGTCCCTTCTGGACTTGAGGCTCCTGGGGAAATGCCCATGAACAAGATGTTCTACACTCCAGATGAAATCAAATATCACGGGCATGGAATGCAGAGAGGAATGATGGACATTAATTTTTCAGCATGATTACTTTTCATAAGTTACATTGCCATTATCAGATTAAATATTACAAATTATCACTCAACTCCATATAGTACAATCAGTAGTTTGTAGGTGAACAACATAATAATGGATCTGTTAATAAGCTTTGATAAATAAATGCTAAATATGCTGTATTGTGTATACAACCTGTCTACACATTTTTATTCCAATTATCCACTGATTATAATGTATCAGTTCTGCTTTGTCATAATCACTTCAAAACCGAGTTAACGTGTTACGTACTACATACATAGTGTATCAATGAACTACTTACAATCATACGCAAACAATTAATTGGATCATTGTCAATCACCTCATTAAGTTAAATAAATTCAATACCAAAAATTCGTTGGCAATAATAATCAAAACTAATTCTTTAAAAACAATAAACCACTTCAAATGTCGATATCAGTATTAAATTATTTACTTGGACGAATACTCGAATTATTACGTACTTATTTCATCATTGTGATTGTGAGTATTGGAATGCTTTATCGTAGTAATTTATGTCTTTTACATTACATTCAGGGATTTTATGGGTATTGGTCCGCTATTTGTTGCAAATTGATTTACAAAGTTAAGAACTCCGTAAGAGTTATTTATTGCGTAATTTTATTACTCTTACGACTATGACTATGGCTATACGCATTACTTATCCATTCTCAAAATGCCTTCATTTAATACAAAAAATACTTGCAATATAATTTTACTTTATTAAAATGTACTATATTTAGCTATCTACTATAATCTACTATAACTATTATAATCTTAATTACCATACGCTCTAATACTAACACCTTCATTACCATATCAGCGCCTTCATCTGATTAAAATCCTTATGCTATACATGCATTGACAACGCCACAGGGTTAGGAATGCATACAACAAAGCTATTGGGATGTCTTGCGCTAATTACTGTAATTATAGTGTTTTCAACTGCATATTTCTGTTATGTAAACACGATCCTCCCAAAGGTAGTAAATACCCGTCATTCTGTTATTTAGTTAAATGATTAAGGTACACAGCAGTTTTTTTGGTCGTAGACAGAGAACACTAGTAGCCTAAATACAAAAATGCAAAAATGAAACTTGAAGATTCTTTGGATAAAGTAGTTAACATTTTACATATAGTTTGGCACACATAAAGACGCTGTGCTCGATCCGTATGAGTACCATGTAGTTAGTTACTACATCACTATATTTTACTTTATGTACCAATTAATTTGCAATAAAAGTTTCTTGTCTGTACATAAAATATATGAAAAAATGTTCGAAGTAATTTATCATGTTATGTGCAGTACCTATTTTATAAATTACTTATGCTGAATGAGTTATGTTTACAAATGGGCGAGTTTCATTTTCCATTTTCTGTGCAACCTTAAACCCCAAAAGCGAAATTTTGTTCTACATATTTTCGTTTTCTACCTTACTCATACATAGCCATATCTACATATTTCATAGAAGGTGATGTGCTCATTGGTTGTACAAATTTTTGTTATATCACGTAAACACAGAAGTTGTCAGTTGGCTGAAGAAAAATTCCAAGACTAATGCAATTTATCATATTAATTCTGCAAACGGGCATAACTACGTGCATATGCATTTATAGTGTCCAGCTACAAATATACAATGTAAGCAGTAAGATTATGGATTAGCAATATGGTAAAGGTTTAAAAAACATTGATATTAGGTCTGTATTCTGTCCATATGCAGATATACAATTTAGGCAGTAAACAGTAAAGGGCTGAGCATCTCAATTGGCAAAAAGAAAATGTAGTTTATTTAAAGCAAGAAAAATTAGTGAAATATCTACATAGGTAACGGTAATCGTAGGTCATAAATTACACAAATCACGTTAACGGGGAACATATGCACGTACAGATACAGATACAACTTATTATTAGGTATATTCATCACAGATTAAGGTAGTGGGAGCATTCACATTTTTCGTGGAAAAGAAACAGTAAATACTTCAGGTAACATAATCCTATCTGAATTATGCATCTGTACTTACTTGTTTCGTTAGTATGGGCAATTTGGGTCAAGACTTCAACACAAAGAGGCGTTTCACTCGTTTACTCTTAAACCAATACGATTGAACACCAAATTGCAAATAATATATTCGATATCATTATATACTTAGGATGTGATTTAGGCATATGCTAGTAAAGATTATTTTAGATAGGGTACGAAGTTAGGAATCCAATGACCGTCGAGTGAATGTAGCCAGTCGACCATGTTATTTTCATCTCAATTTTTTGTGGCATTTGCACATTTCAACTCTTTATGGTTTTGCTCATGCCATTAAATAATAGATCATAAAGATTTCACCACAGACCTCTAAAAACTGTAGAGATAAGCATTCATAACACATTATACCAGAGAATTACATTAACTTGTTTGTTTATCGTATCTTTATCGGTAATTGCTGATAATCAATATGTATCACTAAAAATTGAAATCAATCAACGCTTATAAGTCGATGTTAATTCCATGCCAGAAGCACTTGTCTCTGACAACGTCGTTATCATAATTATACATGTACATGATGCTACTATTTTTACACCTGTACATACAAACAATTGAAAAATTGGGAACAACATCTGCTTTCGTGTCTGGCCTTCTATGCTCCAATTTTTACTTCAAATACACAGAATAATCATTAGCTAAACAAGCATGTAGTTCGTAATCGAACATTTTTGCGGATCTGTATATTAAAATATGAAAACTTCAATTAAATATGTACCTGTGTTTTCAGGACCTACATATTTCCTGTCCTGACACTGTAATTATAGTTTTAGAGAATAAGATAATATTTAATTCTGAGACCAAATGCTGGCGTGAATAATTTGAACTGACAAAACACTTAGCTAATGTATCAGGATTTCCAATGATATAGAGCATAGTTGGCTACTGCGTTGAATTTGAAACCACAAATAGAATAGAATAGTAGTGTTCCCTCTACTTAACTAATTTTAATCAAAATCATCAATCAAGATAACAAAAATAAATCAATAATTTAGTGACAAACAAATTCGTTTAATCCATTTGCAACATATATAATACATCGATAACTTTTAAGCTTATACTATACTTATAAGAAGGTAAACGGATTAGTTATTAGTTTGTAAAGCAAAAATTAAAATGTGCAGAAAAAACAACAGATCTACCAATACACATTTGCTAAAACTCAAACTCGGCGAAAAGTCATACAATTTTAGTATTTCATCTGGTACTTCAATAAAAGCTGATATGATTATAAATGTTTGGTATGAGCTTTCAATGGCTTAAACAATTGTCGCCAATTAGTATAGGAGCAATTAAATTGGTTAATTGACCATATTTTAAAAGATGTAATATTGATTGCGAAAACAGTGAGTTGATCCCGGGTGGCCTGCTTGAAAATGCTTCCTTAACAAGTCGCTAATTCACCATAAAAAAGTATAACTTCGTGTGAACAACTTGTAATTCAGAGAAGAAAAGGTGGACACTGTATGATCTTGTTGTTCGATTTGTGTTGCAGCAACCAGAATTGCTTGGGGACGATTTAACTCACTCATGATGGTTATAAAACGGTTAGGCTGTCTGTGATTGATGGAACGACAAAGCAAAGCTGTAATTACTGCACCAGACAAGGATGTGTCATATAACTATACAATTATCGAATAGAAATTCAAGAGCTTGAGAAAACAATGAGATTGTAAATAGGATCTGAATAGCAAACATTTTATGTAATGTTCGCACCTTTTAAGATGTATAGGTATACCTACTTACATTGGAATTTGCATTCACCATAATATATTATGCATATCTTCTGACGAAAAGCGAAATTCTTGTTACAATTTTCGTTGCATACCCCACGGACCTAAAATTTAAATGTAGTAGGGTAGGTACCCGTTTTCAAACTATAACACAAAAAGGATTTACAGAAATACGCTAAAGTAATTCAATCTGTTTAATTGCCTCCCGAGAGTCAACTTCTGTCAAATTTTCGCCTGCTCTCCTACAGAAAGGTCAGGGGCTAATTTTGGGAGTTGCTCTGATTTAAGCAATTTTAACAACCAAAATCCAATTCAAATCTGTTTAGTAGGTACAAAAGTCAGAAATAAGGAGTTTCGCATCTTTTGTGTGGATTGGATAGCAAATTGTTGAGACAGAAAGACCCTTTTAGCTGTATGGCATAGACACGTTTACTAAATTATGATCTTGTCGTTTTGGGTAGCACCTGTACCGTATTGGACCTTTCTTTTATGTAACATGAATCAAATTAAGTAGGATCAAATACCTTCTTGTATAATATGTGGGCAAATATTTTATTGACGTCGACAATTCAGATCAACATTTCTCCGCCAGCGAAGTATAAAAACAAAGATCTGTGCTGAATATTTCATCAGTTTTCTTCAGTTGGTCATATGTTCTAGTATACCCAAATGATATAGTCACTTTTGGTTTTCTTCGTCCATTATCACGCTCCGTTTGGATTGAGCGTTATTAGTGCAGTGTGTACTGGTTCAAAATCAAGATTTGACCCATCCTGGAGAGGTAAATCCAAAAATACTAAATCCTACAACTCCATTTTTTGAATATTTTGTGATCGTGTTTTGAAGAATGATTCTTTAATATAGGAAATGGGGGTGTTATTAAGAACCGTGTTGGTTCTGTGCTGCGTATTTTACCACGTCCATGGATATGGATTTAGATTCAAACAGAATCCGAGAACACAGGAAAAAACCCTATGGGTTCATCTTCCGGGAGGGGAGCCGAGTATTCAAAGAGAATTTGATGACAGTAAGTATTTTCAACATTTCATATTCATAAATAAACTGTGATGTTCTTTTTCTCACATTTGTATACTATAAATCCCAAATATGCTGAATATTTCCGATTTTTTATGAAAATAACAAAATGTTTTTAACAGAGCCAGTTTTTGGATTCAAAATTCCCCCAAGAAGACCACAGGCTCCACGGTACCAAGATCAACAGGGTAACTTAATTTCTAATCCAAGTAGATTGCCTTTGCCAGGAAGGGATCGCGATCGCGACTTGCCAAGGCTACCAGGTTCCAGCAGACCGTCTCTGCCGAACAGCAATCGCCGCCGTCCTCCTAATCCTAATACTAATACCGAAGAAGGATATCGTTATCCTAAACCACCAAATGCTCTAGGACTTCCTAATCCAAATCTTCGTCCAGTTACACCAGGGTCGTTAGCTGAAAATTCGCAAGAAAATCGGGATCGCCAGCGAGAAAAACAGCGCGAGAAAGAGAGAGAAAGAGAAAGGGAGCGCGAACTTGAAAGAGAGCGCGAGAGACAAAAACAACGGGAAGTTGTGGAAAGGATACGCCAACAGGAAGAACAAAGGAAAAGGGTCGAAGAGCAGGAACGTGAACGAAAACGGGAACAGGAGCGCGAGCGAGAACGGAAACGGGAGCAGGAGCTCCAACGAAAACGGGACCAAGAGCGCCAGGCGGAAATTAAGCGCGAGCAGCAGAAACGGCAGCGAGAACAAGAGCGCGAGGCTGAAATTAAACGTGAGGTACAAAAACGACTAAGAGAAGAAGAAAGGCGGAAAGAGGAGGACCGTCGTCGGGAGCAGGAAAAACGGAAAGAGTTGGAAGTCCAAAAAAAGAGGCAAGAAGAGCAAAGGCGAAGAGAACAAGAGAGGGAGCGAGAGAGAGAGCGCGAACGCGCAAAGGAGCGGGAGAGAGAGCGCGAACGCGCGAAGGAGCGCGAAAGAGAGAAAGAGCGGGAACGCGAAAAGGCTAGGGAACGTGAGCGAGAACGTGAGAGGGAGCAGATAAGACCTATTTACAATCCGGATGATGATGTTTCAAATGAACGACCGTTCCTACCACCGCCTGGTATTGACGCGCCAAATTTCGAGCCTGAGGAACCGGAACTTCCACCTCCATTAAGACCTAATCCCCCGCGTCGGCCACCATTCGTGGACCGAAATCCAGAATTTGCACCCGGTAATTACTAATGACAATTTCTGCATTAAGCGTAGGTGCATATACGTGAAGTTTTTGGCTTGGTGGATAACTTTAACTTGGTTCTGTTGTTAGCAACTNTCCCTTTTAAAATACAAGCAGAACTTCATCAAACGCTCAAAATTCAATAGATTAGCCCAAATATTTCAGTCCTTTCATATAATTTGCCAATATTTAGTGACTCAAGCCAAGATAAACATTTGATCATGATATGGGAGAGTTGTTGTGCACCTATACTTAATTACATCCATTGACATTTAACCACTTAGTATCAATTAATTAAAAATCAGGTTTAGGTTCTAATTTCAGACCGACTAGTGGAGGATCAGAATTCCGTCCTACGGGAGGTCGACCAGGCTCTCAAGGTTTTGTACCAAGTAGACCAGGAAGTGCAAGCGGCTTTAGACCAGGCGAAGGCAACGAAGGAATCTCCAACCTCCGCCCGAGTGGTTCAACTAACTTTCGACCTGGACAAAGTCCGTCGAGCTCTCCGGGTTTTAGACCAGGCGGGGCCGGATCTGTGACGAGTACATCCATCAACTCTCAACAATCATCTTCTGGGCAGCAAGGATCTTCAAGTTCATTTGACTCAGAGGAAACTTTCCAGCAAGGTCAAGGGTTCAGTCCATTGGGCCCAGCTAGTCAGGACTCTTTCGTACAAACATCGAAAAAGGTCAGCTCGTCTTCGTCGTCCTCGTCCAAAATGGAAGAGTCCTCTAGTTTCAACAAGAAAGAAGTTATTTCGAGTGATGGCACGAATGACAAAGATTCTTCTGAATGTGGCCAAGATGGGCAAGATGAATTTTTCAATAATCGACTTGGCAAATGTGTCAGCAGAAGTAAAGGATAAAACTACGTAACAGAAAACTATTTTCAATCCACTTTATTCTCATTTAAATTAACCCCAGATTTTCTATTGTGTTGTTCATGCATTTTGAGAACTGCATGATTATCATTTACAATATAAATGCGCAGGCAATCAAAGTATACCCCACCACCCAACCAACAAATATTTATTCCTGTCTTTTCTAAGGTTTTAGAGCAATATTTTAATATTATGTCTACACAAACCAATCACAGTCTACTGGAATCTACTAATAATCATAGAATATCATCATGAAATTACCTGAGGAAAATAAGTATATTGAGCAAATGTAATTTGTCAAATATATTTTATTTGTTGTTTTTATGCAGCACTGTTCCCCAATCCCATAATTGATGAAAATCCATTAAATAATTGAACATAGGAACATAACTTAATATACTATTCAAACTTACGATTTATTTCCATGCTGAGGTTTCAATTTGTAAAAATGCATGCAATATGAATTAAAGTTGAGAAAAAGTGTAAAACGAGCTATATCTATACGTAAGCATAGACAAATAATTAGTGTTAATTCTAAATATGCATCCCTAATGCAAAATACCTATATTATACTGGAACGTATTGCTTTGACATACTACACTATACCATATAAACTAGCTGATGCATAATTGTAATTGTATCATGTCATACATGTCCCATACACTATGCATTTGTAACTACTTGGTTTTTAAACCAACACAGATAAAAGTACTTAAATCTGCTGCTTTGTTGATTGAACTAAATAATCGATAAAATTACAGTTCGATTGCTAATGCTCTATAATACGAATTAGGTTCTTGTAAAGGCGTGTATACTAAAACTTTCCATTACGTACACAGTATATAAATATGACATTGTTCATAGCTTTGATATTACTCTGTGTTGAATAATTATAATTTGTCGAGGCAAATTACTGTGTAATGTTAATGGTCAGAAAGGTCGACAGTATATCTACATAAAACTTGGAATCTCAATTAATTAAAAGTAGAATGAAAACGTAACTACATGTATTTACGTCGACTCATCATCATAGTCATCTCTCAGACGTTTATTGTCTTACTTCTGTCCTGTCTGAGCAGCATACAATAGTTCAATAACTCTTATGTATCTCTTTATACTCTTACATAAAATATGTTAATTATAACTACTATCCTACTTAGTATATATGACCTTTGTGAAGAATTTTATGAGTCATGCAGGTAATTCCCCATTTATATGATGGTGAGATTGATTCCTTTCACGCATTGAATACAGACAAGTATTTTGCGTGTAGCCAAGAATAAATGTTAAACTTGTTTTTATAATTTCACATTGTACAATGATGAATCATGCAGTAACTTTTAATATCTACTCTACACTCTACACAGTGTATTAAAATATGATGAAAATTATATAATAAATATAGCCAACTAGATCGTTCAAATTACACATTACACATCTATACACGTAAAAATCCATCCCAAATCAAACAGCTTCTTCCGAAAAAACACTTCATTTATAATCATTGGGAAATTAGGAATGCAAATGGGAAGTTCAATGTTACTCAATTATCATTTACTACATAATGTCACCTCACTCACCTGTCATCATTGTTGTATTTGTAGTACTTAGCATAGCACACGTACACAGTACACATATTCACGACGTGTTGTTTCCTCTTTGCAGCAATAGCGATTCCTGACAAACGTAAAGAATTCTTATGCAATTACTTTACATTATTACACGATTCAGAGTACAAACATACGTGTATATTTATTATATAGTTATGTACGTGTATATATAATGGTCTTCAGAAATGAATTACTCAGAGCGAGGTTGTCTGTTCTTAATGATTAATGTTAATACAACACTAAGATATACTATATAACTATCTTCTGCATTATATAGATTTTTTTCACACCATATACTCAGATTATAATACTTGGTAATGCGTACAACGTTCTTATCTCAATAATACTTATGTACGACTAAGAATCGAACAAACTAAGCGATTACTCTTGCTTGTTGTGTTTGTTTCTACTAGTTTCTACCAAGTAACAATCCAAGTACCTTACTACTTACTACTGACTGATGCATTCGTGTACATTCATATGCATAATTATTTTGCATTTCGTGTTCTTAGTATGTTTGGGATAACGTTTGGCGACTCACCAATTGTCGGCTACATATTATTTGCAAACAGGAATACATATGCAATGCGTGGAAAGTAACCCAAGACCGATATAACTTGATAGTTTTGCATAGAAACGTTTCCTACTGAGACGTATGATGACTAATTTGATGTTTTTTCGTTTTGCACATAAGATCACACATATTTCATACACTTTGCTTGACACTAGAGATTCAAAGCAATAAGGAGTGAGACTAATAGTGTGTAATCAAACGTCACAGCTCAAAGAGAGACGGTATATAAATCAGGTGCGCATCTCTTGAGAATTCATTTTCTATTATACCTGACCAAGACGCTAAATTAAACTCAGTAATTGTATTTAGGTTGGTTTTAATTTAAAACTTTGCCTTTCCACTTTAAACCTTGCTTAACCGTCTTATAAAAAAGAACCTGATAATACCAGTTCATTCAAGGATTCCTGCTCATCGTCCATAATTTCATCCTGTGTCCTGTGAAGATTCAGACTTATACCGGAAAATATTTTTACGCACTGTCCATTCAAGATCGCAAGATAAAAAACATTCTTCAAAAAATCAAGGTGTGCATATGTGACTGACAGGCATATCTATTAAATCAATCAATCACCAATCGGTACGAATACGAATTATCGTAAGTCCAACAAAATTGATATTATAATAACACTTAATGGCATCTTGCACTATTAATACTGTAATGACACCTATATAGTATCAGTATTTCGGTATATTGCCAATTACAGAGTAAAATTATTTTACACCTTACTCAGAAATTAATTATTATGAATTTCATCTGTGCAGGAACGTAATGGACGATAAAACTGCTTCTATCGAGAAATATTTTCATCAAAGGAACTATACCCTTCTAGTAGAGTGCAATTTTAAGCCTGAATTTTATAAAAATCGATTCAAGAAAACGTTTTTTATACACAAGATATTATTCAGGATAACTTGATCCAACAAATATATAACGAGATTTTATACACCGATACAAGGAACTCGAGAATTTGGGCTTGAACATAGAAAAGAAGTTTTGGACCCTTAACAGGTTATCTATAAAACTTAATTGCCCTGAGATTAACCAGGATACACGCAGCTGATGAGAAGTATATTTACCAGAGGAAAAAGGCAATTATTTTCAATAAGTCATTAAATCTATTATATTATACTCTACTTCTACTCTGTAGGCTTACTACTGGGTTTAGCAATAAGTGTTATTTTCTTCCTAAGATACATTTTTCTAAATATTATATCAACTATTATTATAGTTTCTGGAAGTTTCAGCGTGGAAGTACCTAACATCACAAAAATGAAGCCGAGAAGATTCTTCTGCACCCTGATTGTGGTCCAAGCAGCTTTGCTAATCATAAGTACAACAATTAGCAACAGCTCAGCGGCCCCGGCACCTTCAGTAGTGTTTAACATTCCTTCAATCATTATATGTAAAAGTGATGAATACAAGTCAAGATTATTAGACAGATGCGTCCCAAAACTTAATGTTAAAAGCGGTCATGGTATTGGATAAGTTCGCGGCTAACTTAGTGCATATTGCACATACGCATATAGCGTATATTATTATTTACTGTCTGTCGAGGTCTGGTGTATGTTAACTTTTGCATGTGCCCTATTGGAGACTAAAGGGACTGAAGTTCATTAATATTATGTATATTTATTTACCTATGACAAATGTTTCGAATTCATAAGAAATTAAGAAACATGTTTCGAATTTCTGTAAATATATTTGAACATTAGCTGTGATAATAATAATTATAATGTAGTTGTGTATGTAGTCGTAGTGTACATTTTACATAAAATATTCATACTT